>SNQJ01S0014417.1:46504-58778 GCA_010110895.2 Picea sitchensis | reverse complement strand
AAAAATCAAGAGGAATTACCGACGATGGTAGAGGAAACCCTCTTCTTTCAAGGACTTGTGTTATAAATCACGAAACAAACAGGAGGAGAAGAGGAAAGTGACAAGAAAGAGGAAGTTGATAGGAAAACCCCGAAAGTTTGGACCTTATACTTTGATGGTTTTAAATATCAAGAAGGGTCAGGGGAATGGTGCATCCTCATTGATCCAAAGGGTAAATGACATTTCTTGTCCTGTAGACTAGAATTTGAATGCACAAACAACAACACCGAGTATGAAGCTCTAGTAGAAGTGCTAAAGAAAGCCATGGAATTAAACGTTAAAGAATTGAAGGTTTTCGAAGATTCTGAAATCATCGTTAGACAAGTAAGGAACACTATACATTGCAACTCTCCAAACCTGAGGAATTACCAATAGGAAGTGCACATGCTAATAGAAAATTTTGAAGCCTTCAACATTACAACAATCCCCAGAACAAAGAACATTCTGGCTGATTCTCTGGCCACCGCTGCAAGGCTACCACCTCTAGAATATTATGAAGACTCCTGGTTCACTGTGGAACTACTCTATAAACCATCGGTGCCCAACAATATTTATAATTGGAAGGTATTTGAAGGAGATGAACAGATCATAATTTTTTTTACCAATCAAGATAATTTCAAATACTTGTCTATTGGCGATGAAGTATTCCAGGAACAATCATCAGAAACCGATCTTCAGACAGATCAACCGACTGACAAACCGAGGTCTCACACGATATCGATGGGAATAGCCAATTTATAAAACCTTTTTGACCTAAGGGAAATATTTAAAGGGTCAAAGAACATGAAGACGAGGAGTTCTTGTCCCATGCACGAAACTATAAATCTAGGAACCCCAGAAAACCCCAAAAATATAAATCTCGGAAATACAGTATATAAAGAGGAAAATAAGTCTTATCTCAAACTTTTCAGACAGTATCAAGATGTTTTTGCATATTTCTACCGAGACCTGAAAACTTATGATACGTGTATCATTCAACACACTATCCTGTTAAATCCTGAAGTAAAACCCTTCCAACAGAAGCTCCGGAAATACCACCCATCCCTGGAACCTCTCATGTGCCAGGAGTTAAAGAAACTATTAGATGCCAAAATTATCTTCCAGGTTAGACACTCTGCATGGGTAGAAAATTTGGTCTCTATGAGGAAAAATTCTGGGGAGATCCGCCTATGCGTAGATTTCAGAAACCTCAACAAAGCTTAACAAAAGGAAAAATACCCAGTTCCACCGATGGAGAAAGTTTTGCAGACCATGTTAGGCTCTGAGATTTTCTCTTCACTGGATGGTTTCTTAGGTTACAACCAGGTTCTAGTTTCAGAAGAAGACCTCTTAAAAACTACCTTCCGAACCAAGTGGGGAACCTTCACTTATAAACACATGCCCTTTGGGTTAATCAATGTAGGGGAAACCTTCTAGAGGGCCATGGACGTAATGTTTTGAGGATTAATCAAAAAATGTGTAGTAGTCTATTTGGATGACGTGACTGTGTATTCAAAGAACAAAGAAGATCAAATCCAACATTTAACCCAAATTTTCGAAAGGTGTAGGAAATACGGTATATCCTTTAACCCTAAGAAAACTATATTTGGTGTCGAGGAAGGTTAGTTGTTAGGCCACATTAGATCTCAAGCAGGAATTCTCATAGATCCAAAATGGATTAGGGCTATATCTCATCTTCCTTTACCCCACAATAAAAAGGCTATGCAATCTTTCTTCGGGAAAATCAATTTTGTGAGGAAATTCACTCTCGATTTCACTGAAACTATCAAACCCTTAAAAAAAATGATTCGTAAAGATGTTGAGTTTAAGTGGGATGATGAACGAAAAAATTCCTTCAGCAATATTAATACTGCGATATCTCAAGCCTCAGTGCTACAAAGTCCTGATTTTAGCAAATATTTATTTCTCTACACTTTTTCCTCCGACCAATCACTAGCTGCAGTATTGACTCAGAAGGATGATGACAACAACGAAGCTGCAGTATCATTCATGAGTACTAATCTCCAAGGGGCCGAACTAAATTACCCTGCTATATACAGGAAGACTTATGCAGTATACAAGGTAGTGAAACACTTCAGATCTTACATCCTTAAGAATCATACCAAAGTCATAGTGCCCCACCTTGCAGTCTGATCCCTATTCACTCAACATGAAATGGGGGAAAGAAGAGGAAACTGGATGGCAGTGGTCCAATAATTTGATCTAGATATAAAACCTGCTAAACTTGTTAAAGGAAAAGGGTTATGCAAACTGGCAACTGAAGCCCAGGACCAAGTAAATGAAGATCTTAGATGGGAGAATGAATTGACATTATGGTGTGGTGAATATTCATACATCTCCCTAGGGCGAGAGTCTTGGTATGATAAATTGACTTATCTTTTGTATCATGGGACTTGCCAAGAAAACCTAAACCCTAGGGAAAGGAGAGCCCTCATGTTAAAATCCACACAATATCTCCTCGTAAATTTGGTGCTCTTCTATGTTAATTATGATGGGGTACTAATTTTAATATGTCTTGAATGAGAATATGCAGAAAAAGTTATGAAGGAGCTCCATGATGGTCCTGTAGGTGGACATTTCGTAGGAAACACCACTGCACATAAAATACTGATAGATGGCTATTATTGACCTACCCTATCCAGGGATGCTCACACATACGCTAGAAACTGTAAAACTTGTCAAATAAGCGCAAAGAGGGAGAAGAGAGAAACTGTCCCACTCCAACCGGTGGTCGTTTCCAGGCCATTCGAGCAATGGGGGTTAGATAACATAGGAGAAATTATATTGAGTTATTCAAAACAACATAGATACATACTAATCGCCATAGATTATTTCACGAAATGGGTAGAGGCCATCCCTCTAACCCATGTAAACAAAAAGGTGGTGATCCAATTCATAGAACAACAACTGATCACAAGGTTCAATGTGCTTTCCATCCTTGTTTTCGATAATGCATCTTAATTTTCTTCCACCTTATTAACAGAGTTTTCTCTAGACAAAGGAATCATAATCAGATACTCTGCAAACTACTATCCACAGGGGAATAGAGTGGAAGAATCAACTAATAAGAACCTAGTGATAATATTAAAGAAAACAGTTGTAGACAACCATAGGAATTGGCACAGTTCACTTCATAATGATTTATGGTCCGATAGAGTTACACCCAAGGAAGCTATAGGGAATTACACATACTTTCTGGTATACAGACAGGAAGCCATTCTCCTGAACAGGCTATATATTCCATCTCTTCAACTTGCTCAAGATTCTAGAGGAAAGCCCTCATCAGTCATACAACAAAAAATTGATACTCTCCTCACGCTGGAAGAAGAAAGGGAGAAAGAAAAATCAAAGTTCATATCTCATCAACAGATAGTTAAAAGGTGGTTTGATAAGCATAAGGCTAAAGAGAAGAATTTTGAAGTGGGAGACTTAGTCCTAAAATGGGACAGAGCAAATGAGTCGAAAGGAAAACATTCTAAGTTTTAGAATCTATGGCTTAGACCTTTCTAGGTGGCCGAGAAGATTGGGGTAGGCACGTATCGCCTATAGAATCTGAGGGGGGAACCTGATGCCCTCCCGGTGAATAACCAAACCCTAAAACAATATTTCCATTAAAAATATATATATATATATATTTGTGTTTGTGTTTTCATGATGTTTTGTTTTAGCTAGGTCGATTGTGAAATGCATTTTGTTTTTGTTTCTTTTTATATTACTTCTTCTCTTTTGAAGATTGTGTTTAGAAAGACGATGGTTGACCTCAATTCATGCGATATGACGAACTATGTTCTTGAATCTTCACTCACATACAACACAAGAAGCACTAGGGGACCTACGGTTGTTTTAAGGATTTCTCTATCTAACCTGTGCAAATGAACAACCTTGGAAAAGTGATGAAGTGTCTTCCTGGTGGTCTGGTAAACCATTAAGGGAAAGATGGTAAGTTGGAAAGGACTACATGTACCTCAGATATAGAGCTAGCAAGTTTCACCTTAACCATCTCATTTTGAAAATAATAGACATCCTCCTCTCCCACTCACTCAGGGCATTCTGCCAAAATAAAATCAACTATATCAAATGGGCGCACAGTAGGAGAGGGTATGAAGATAACTCCCCAGGGGATATGGATGCTCGATGGTAGTGAAGCAATGTCTGTGACATCGGGGTGACTCCATTAGGGCTATGGATGCTCCCTAGCAGTAGAGCAACACCGTAGAAAGTGAATAAGGGTAACTAAAAGTCCTAATGCCAATGAATACCTTACTAGACTCTTGTCAAAGGGGGTGTGAGTCAGGTTTATAGGAAAATAAGGTGGAATAAAGGTTGAAAACCCCACAGGCAGGCCCAAATGCACCAATTAGGGACTTTCAAATGCAAGGATAAATGAGGCTCTGATAAAAAACCAGTTAAGTTCTTAACTAGATTTTGCATCAGCCGAGCCCAGCTAGGAATAGAGATTCTGATTTTTCCTAGTAATCTTTCATTTGTTTAGCACTCAACACACCCTAAAAAGCCTATCTCAAATTTTTTACTTTTTGGGTACCACTTGATATTTGCACTGTCTGATTTGAATTCATGTTGATAAATGTTTTGTCTTTTCTTATTATCATGACTCTCATAAGCTATTTAGGTTTGTTTGAAATTATTAAACCCCATGAATTAAAAGGCATTAACACCTGAATAGAGAATCAACAGCCAAAACACTTCATGTGACAGGCTCAGATTCAACATCGAAAGGAATTCAAAGAAGGAAAATATCCACGCAGGAAACCTTAGTCACTGAGTGTTGATCTCCATCGGCATCGACAAAAGGAATTTTTTGTTTGTGTCAAAGTCTTGCATAAGGATATAGTTGATAGTTGATTCCCCTTCGACATTGGTAAAAGACAGGGATAATAGATGTTAACAAAGAAATAAAAGATATCGTTGATAGCCAATACTCGACGTGCTTATCGGAATCGAGGAAAACCTAAAGGGATCTCAACAAACATTCTGACCGCACTATAGGATATTCTTTATCACCAATCCCTGATGTGTTTTCAACATTTGGACTTTTTTGAGGAAGCTAATCCAAAGAAATAACTTGATAGGTTTATCATCGATCACTGATACTGGATACTTTTCGGCATCGACAAGCTAAGTTTTTTTTTAGAATGAATAAATTAATGAAAGTCCCGAATCCGATTAATACACGTGAATTAGGTCACCGGTCTTCAACTCCACGTGTCTTTACTAGATTGGAGAACCGTACAGTCTAGTTTTACCCCAAGTCATTCTTGGTTCCCTAGGTCCAAGTGACGCCTCTGAGTCAGCTTTGCCACAACAACATTGTATGGTAATATTGATTGGCGTCAGAGCCTTTTGTAGAAGGACATCAACGAAAACGTTCATAACATATCCCCGATCCTCGATCCACCCACTGAGAGAGCGACACGATGGGATGTTTTAGCATTAGATATGATCGGATTTTGGGAATTTAAGGAGCTAATTAATACCAAATCCTGCATTAGTTTCTACCTCGTGCGTTAATCAAAAAAGCCGATTGAAATCACTGATAGAACACATCACCCTCCGCACCTCCACCGTTAACCCACGATGTATTTAAGTTATGGTGATTCGGCGACATATATGTTTAAATTTCACTCATCACCCAAATTGAATGGTTGATGCGACATAGTAAGTTCTTCCCTGGTTTACATTCTCTCGATTTGTTGTAAACGAAATCACTCTGCGCGTAAGGAAATTCAGAGCATCCAAAGAAGCAAGACGAGTAATTCGAAGGCTGCAAAGATCTTGTGAGTATCAAAGTAACCAGGTTTAGCAAGATTTATAGGTATGTATCCAAGTCTATGGGTTTTACATGGTTACAGTTCATATTTTTTTTTTATCTTGTTTTGTTCTTTACATAGTCTCTAAAATTTTATTTTAAGTTGCAAGAAAAATTCCTCCAAGGAAGCCAACCACCAGACGATCGCCGAGGGCATCGAAGCTGAAAGAACCAGAGGTAGGTGAAGTATCTTCTCTAGGGGACGAAAAGAAATTAAAATACACTCTGAGGTGAAGTATCTTCTGTCATCAAAACAACAGCGAAGAAGGATTTTATTCAGCCTCTTGCCTTTGGATATACAGAGGCAAGAACGGGGTCCAAGATGGAACTCCCACATTGGGGAGACCTCTTTAACAAGATTAGTCGGGAGGAATACCCAAAATATATACCACACAACGATCTAGATGTTAGAGCGCTCGAAGACAAAGTGTTCCCGAACATCCAACGATCGTACCTGCATATGGTGGTGAGTAGAATCCCTGTCTTTCCCTGTATTGAAGTCCTGAAGTGGCTCATCGACCACACAGACACACATAAATTTTTAATCAACGATGACAATGGTGGGTGTGTCGGAGTGTTCTTACCGGTGGAAGTTCATAAATACTACAAGCTTAGAGATGTTAAGGAGAAGTTAAACACATATTTTGTCGTAAAGTTCTATGAGTTCCACGACACCAGTCGGGTGATGGCCTCATGGTGGAGGGTGGAAAAGAAGTACACCAATCGGAGTACTGGCTAGTATGGGATGACCAATTTAAAGGATCCATACATCTATTTTATGTCTCTCATATGCTAATTATATGGTGAGAAGGACTGCTCCAGATTTTCAGAGGCATGGATGCCCTTGACCTACACAGTGGCGATATCCAGGAGTGGTTTCAACTCGGGAGCGATAATTTCTAAACAAATGAGCATCTGCATAAAACAGGCTCATACGTTGAATGAAGGAGAAACACAAACCTTTTACATGGCTTCATATTTTATTGATGTCATGTGCGCTAGAAACATCTTTGCTGACATGAATATGAGATGGCATGTCACAGAGCTCCCGATCCATGTCTATTTCAACGTGCTATGGGAGAATAGGTATAAAATTTCTTACTCCCTCATCTGCGATGAATTAATTGCATGAATTTATTTCATTATTTTTAAGAAGGAATGCCCGAGACAATCAGCTGCGACCAAGAAAATGATTTCCAAAGTAGGCCACTAGTACTTGGACGAGCGAGACACCTACATTAGGGTGTTAGGGGCCACCAGAGAACCACATCTCCTACAAGTGCATGTCCCAAACCGACTTGTAGTGGGAGAAATATGCTATCAAACCATTTTTCAAGGCTACAACGCCACCCTGGTCAAGAAGCGAGCATTCATTCCCTATGGTTTCCATGTAGGTTTCTACTTGTTTAAAGATACAAATCAAGCCAAACAAGAAGGGATGAGCCAACTCGAGTTCAAGTTCCAGATAGGTCAATTTTGAAAGCATGATCCAAAGGGCCTGGTCTTGCAACATGCTTCACAAGTGTTGTCCTACTGGTCGTACGCCCACGACAAATTTGAAGATGAAGTCTTCACGGAAAATGCCCAGGACTGGGAAAAGATGGTAGCAAGGATGGTTGACCCCAAAATAACCAGGTTCAGGGCCATGAGCCTAGATGAATAGGAGATTACCATAGAGAAATCGGCTCAAGAGGCCCTCAGAAACAGAGAAGAAATCAGAGCAACAGAAGCAACAGAGGTTCCCTTGGTGGCCCCGATATAGGATAAAGGATTCCCTATGACACAAGATGCATGGGAAAGGGGATTGCAGATGATAGAATAAGATAAACGAGTAATTTATCAGCTGCAAGACAACCCAGACCTCATAGGAATGATAGGGACCCCTTTTGACAACCCAGATGAAAGTCGGGTAGGTCCAAGTGGCCCTGAGCTAATAGAAATTGATGAAATCATTGGGTTAGATAATCCTGAAGTTACAACACCACAGGTCGGATCATTGGGGGATGTTTTAGCTTAGTCGGATATAGTAAGAACATCATAGAGAGAAAGCGCACCAAACCCCCTCCACGAATTTATAAACATCTATGATGATGAATAAATTCCATAGGTATCCTTGGTGACTCCTGTACACATCACAGAGGAAAAGGAGCCCGAGAAGGCATCCTTCCCAACTCTCGACGCTCAAATTCGGAGCCCTTCACAGAATGACTAGGAGGTCAAAAGTGTCTTAAACACTGAACTACTCAATGTATCGAAAACTCAAAAGGATAGTCTGACGGACGAGCCAGGGTCAGGCGAACAAAAGGAAGAAGCTCCAAAGCAGGAAATCGACATCTCAACGATCGATTATCAAGTAAGTACTGAGCCTATCCCCAATGCCTTAATTTCAACCGATACTCAACCTCCCAATGAGCAACAAACATAATCCGGACCTTCGGAACACATGGAGGAGGTTCAAGAACGCAGGCTTGAACAAATATGCACCATCAGGAGCCTGTGAAATATGCTCACCTGGGGAGTAAACAAATCCCTAAACCTATGGATGAAGTTGCTGACATAATTTCTATCTCCTATGACTGGAAACGGAAAGCTATCATGAAGAGAACCACCAAGAAGAGGAGGATCACCCTAGATCTCTCCATCCTCATCACCATAGAGGAAAAGTTGATGAACACAGAGCATGCCAAGACATCTGAACTAATCGGCACAGGGATGGCAATCACATATGCCACCCTGGATAGAGAGAAAAGGGATGAATAGGAGCTAGCCATTGCACTAAAGGAATTGGAGCACCTATGGCACTTGGAGAAATATTACTAGGACACCAAACAGGCTGCGGTGTTCCTGAGAAGCGAATTCCAGGAGGCCTACAACAAATTTATAGATGAATGACACCTATTCACTGCAAGGATAGCCGAGATTCAAGAAGACACCCTCATGGAACTGGCGATGTGCAAGGATATGGAGAGGTGGTATGATAAATCACATCAAGCCATTGAGAGAATCGACTATATCAGTGCAATGCAACAGGGTCGAGATGCCGAAGAACAGGACATCCGGGTGCTAAGGGAAAGCATCATCGACTGCAAAAGGAAATTGGTCGAATATTGGGTAAAAATGGCTAAGGAACCTCATTGGGAAATCCAAGAGAAATGGGTTGAGTGAAAGAAGAGTTGGACCAAGATAAATCGAGCAATGAGAGACATTGGCCTCCTCGAATTTGGCACACCTGATGACTTTGTCGACTTGCGCGACATAGTCAAATCACATGTCGAACAAGACTCATTATGGATTGTGGAAATAGAAAAGGTGGCAGACATCACCCCAAGATAGGTGCATCGGTTCATGGAGCACCAGATCAAAGCTCGATCCATGTTGCAGAAGTTAGGTGCCAGAATAGTCAAGTATCGGGAACATGCAGTAGAGATAGAGAGATCCTTCAGCCCCAATGGAATAACATATATTATTGTATGCTAACACATGTGAGGATCTCTTCGTCAAGTGGTCGGAGTACGAGAAGAGTCATCCACTCAAGTGAGATCATTTGATGACTCTTCGAAGACTGATAGAAGAAATCACCCTATGGCGATTTTTGTTTTACTTAGCTACACTTTGATAGTTATTTTTAGTTAATAGTATGTTATAAATAGGAGGATAAAACTATTAGCAAAAGGTCAATGGTGGTTGCAAAGACCCTTATTTTTTGGATTTGTAAAGAACTATTTCAGAGCTTCCTTAATTGAGAAGTCATGTTTAGGACCAGAGACAAGTTTGTGTTTTTCATCAAAAGTGTGTATGATTGGATGTGATGAAGAATTGTTTTTGATTTCATCTCATGAATGGATGTTGTAACGAGTAAGAGCTTCTAAATCTATTGATAAGTTATCTGATTCAATGTTTTTACAGTTCTTGTCTTTAATGATGAAAATTAAATCATTGTGTTAATATGTGATTGATGATTAGAGTTAAGGAAACTATTTGTATTTCCATCATTTATCACATGCATGTTTTCTTCTGATAAATTATATCTCATTCAATAATTGGAACACCAACAGGTAAATGTATTAGTACTAGGTTGATTATGGTGGAGAATAATTGTCTGCATGCTAGAGTGAAAGGGTTATCCCAAGCTCAACCTTCTCCAATAGTTAAGTTTTCCCACTTTGTTACCTAGTTGGTTTATATTGGCTTTCATCTTGTATCGGTCTCACCTATAAGAGAAAATACAAAAGAGAACGTCTGAACTGAAGGAGGAGCTTTCACTAGAAAACGTAAATCCCATCGATTAATTGTCTGGATCGCGAGATTTGGAGAACCATTCCACTATTAAACGTTGTAGAGTCTAATTGGGCCTTGGTGGCAGGTTTGGTTCCTATTGTTGAGTTTAAGGGATTTAGGACCCCTCAACAGGACCCTAGACATGTATTATGTCTCCTCCTGTGTCTTGGGACACATTTCCTTAGTTAATTTGAATTGGTTAGCCAAAGGTGTATTAACTGGTTTTTCATTATGCACTCTAAACCTCTCCAACACCTTCTCTATGTACTCACCCTGAGACAATGTCAGTTTTCAATTTTTCCTGTCTCTTGTTATTCTCATACCAAGGATTTTCTTTGCATCACCCAAATCCTTCATCATGAATTAGATAATTTCTTCTTGAGCACATTTATATCCTGCATATTAGACCCTGCAACAAGCATGTCATCTACACACAATAGCAAGATAATATAGCTTCCATTTTCTAGCCTCTTAAAATAAACACAGTGATCAGAATGACATCTACTATAACCTTTTTCCTTCATAAACTTGTCATACTTTAAATATTGTTGCCTTGGAGCTTTCTTTAGGCCATACAATATCTTCTTCAGCTTGCAAACAAAATTCTCCTTTCCTTTGACCTCATACCCCTGTGGCTGCTGCATATAAATCTCTTCCTCCAAATCCCCATGGAGAAAAGTTGTTTTTACATGTATCTGTTCAAGATGAAAATCTTCTACTACCAGATGACTTAAAATAGTCCTAATTGAAGTCATCTTAACAAAAAGAGAAAATATTTCATCAAAAACTATACATTTATTTTGTGCAAACCCCTTTACGACAAGTTTACCCTTGTACCACTCTTTTCCTCCATTTTCTTCCTTAAACCTATAAACCCATTTATTCTGCAATGCTCTTTTTCCTACAGGAATATGAACCAAGTTCCAAGTATGGTTATTTACCAATGAATCCATTTGTCTCCCACTTCTTTTTAGTGTCTACCTGCATTGCCTCTTCATAACAATATGGTTCACCCGAATCAGTCAACAATAAATAATACAGAGAATGAAAGTATTGTTCAGAGGGTCTACTTAACCTAGTAGATCTTCTAACAGCACTTGCAGGAGTTTGAGGTACATGTTTCTCTTGTTGTTGTACATTTTGATTTTCTAGTACCTTTGGAATTTCTTTTTCAGTGATCTCATCAAGCATTGTGTATTCTGGTTTTTCTTTTTCCTGTTTCTTTCTCTGCAACTGATCTTTATCAAAGACCTTCTCATTGAATATGACATCCCTACCCCTAATGATTTTTTGATTTTCATAATCCCATAAGTGATAACCAAAATCATTAACACCATATCCAATAAAGGTACACTTTTTGGATTTTACCTCAATCTTTGTTCTATTTTCTTTATCAATATGGACAAATGTTTCAGAACTGAAAGTCTTGAAAAATGAATAGTTTCCTTTTTACATGTCCATGCCTTCTATGGAATGCCACCATCCAAAGAACTTAGAGGTCCTCTGTTTATCAAGTAAAAAACAATATATACAACATATACCCAAAACTGTAAGGGAAACCCTGCATGCAATCTCATACTCCTTGCATGCTCCATGATTGTCCTATTCATCCTTTCTAACACACCATTTTCTTGTGGTGTTCCTGGAACTATTTTCTCTCTGTGAATCCCATGGTATGAACAGTAATCATCAAACTCCTTGCTACAATATTCACCTCCATTGTTTGATCTAAGACACTTCAACCTTTTTCCTGTCTCATTCTCAACCAAAGATTTCCATTTCTTAACAGTGTCAAAAACATCAGATTGTTGTCGAATGCAATAAACACAAGTTTTTCTAGTTGCATCATCAATAAAAGCAACATAATAACCAGACCCACCAAGAGATGATACATGAGTTGGTCCCCATACATCTGTATGCACAAGCTCTAACTTTTCACTCTTCTTTTCTTTTCCAACTCTGAGAAATCCGACTCTCTTATGTTTTTCATAAACACAATGCTCACAAAAATCCAAATCAATTTGTTTAAGATATGGCAACAAATTCCTTTTGTGAAGTATCTACATCCCCTTCTCACTCATGTGTCCAAGCCTATGATGCCAAAGTGTTGTATCCACTCCTGTAGAAGCT
>SNQJ01S0014417.1:0-21245 GCA_010110895.2 Picea sitchensis | reverse complement strand
TTCTTCTTTCAAACCATCAAGTATCTCTTGCTTATGAAATAATTCATTTATGAGGCCTCGACATAGGTCCTTATTGTTTTTGTGTAGTTCATTTGTATAAGATATTGAGCTCTTAACAAGGTCAAAATACTTCTTAAAGACAATTTTTTCTAACTTACACAATATTTAAAATTACCTTTATTACTTCTTAACTCAATGACTTCTTGAATAAGGCCCTATATTAGGTCATGCATGTTCTCGATTGTCTTGTCCTTATCATCCACTTGAGAAAGAACAAAATATCAGATTTTGTCTTCAATTTATGATACTTGTCAAAGGAACCCATGGTACTTTGAAACTATCATTGTAATTCATAAAATGTAAAGTGTGTGTGTGGAGGCACATGAAGCATGAGGGTCCCTGTGAAACACTTGTTAAAAATACCACAAGGGATAAACCAATGTCTCCCTTAAGAAAAATGTTATACCCCTTTTAAAATTTAATACCACTTTTAAGATTAACACCTTTTCAAAATATAATATTACACATCAACACCATATTAACATATAAAGTCCATAAAACATATAATAATTCTCTCCTTTAAACACATTTTTAAAAACCATATTTCAAACATTGCTAAAAGAAACCATTCCTCCTATAATTTTGATATAATAAATTTCCTTGAGATACTATTGTTGGGCACCCGTTTTGTCATATTTTCCGCCATATAAATACACTCATCATTACACCTTTTCCCCACATTTCGCCAATAATATATACCTAATTACATCATAAACCTCCATTATCTCTTGTTATTCATCCTGTGTGGTTAATACATAAATTTTCCATAATTTTAGTGATTAAAAGGATGATTACACAATAATTTTCCTGATGATGATTCCTGCAGATCAAAAGTCTTCTCCATGTATTTGCAGTGCCCCTCGTCAAACTCCATTTCCTATATACAAACTCAAGGATAGGACACAATTGTAAGTTTGCAATTGTAAACACAACTAAGGTAAAAATGTGTTTTTGGTATCTTATTAATTTATTAAAGATAAGGGAAATCACTAAGTATAATTACTCTTAAAATCTTACCCTCATTTCTTATGATTAATTCTTTCCATACCCATTATTAAATCCTACACCCATCCATAATAATTACATTAATTACTCACACCAATTTATATCCTTTATCACCCCTTGTATATTCCCTGAGGCCATGTTTATGAAACACCTTTTGTTAAGACTTAAAAAATAATTATTCATTTCATTGTTAAAATGAATATCCATCCATCCACCTCATTTATATTCTCGAAATACCTTTAAATTTAAATCCATAAAATATATTAATCCACCACTTTTTAATCTTAAAGAGAAAATATAATAATTTAATTAATTTCCCAAGTCTTTAATGAATTATTTAGAATGCCTTGAATACGTTTAACTAATGATGTTTTGTTGTTTTGTGCAAAATGTGTCCATGGATCTAGTGCTAAATATTCTGCGTGGATTTCAAAGAGGATGGGCTCAAAATTGTGTCTACGCAAAATATCCAATTCATTTTGTTAGAAATAAAGAGAAGTTCTTGTTTTTCCATAATATAGTGAGTTTCTCCAAAGCCTTGATTGTTCCTTTCATGCAAGTGTGTTTCTTTTCATGCAAGTGTGGTGTGATTTTAAGGATGACCTAAGGGCGGAGAGAAGATGGTAAGACGAGAGGTAAGAGCTTGCACATCCACTTTGTGGGGCTGCTCCAAAGTTAGATGTTCCTATTCCTTTTAGTAGTTAGAATTTGTGTTTTATTAGTATTATCTATTTTTTATATATATGAGAAGAAAAAAATAACGTGTGTGAACAAATAACTTGGTGACAACAAGATCCTAGTAGCATAGTGGAATTTCGAGTACATGATTAGTTTGTTTGTATTTTCTTTAAGTGTGTTTATTTTTCATTTCTTCAATTTTTTAAGTTTTTCTTTTGGAGCTATAATATCCCACATACACTAACCCATGTGCAAGATAAGACCTACTAGCTGACAAAAGAAGGATGCACAAGATTCCGTTGAACAAAAGAGGAAATTCTACTCCAAAAACTTTCTCAAATCCTAGCAGTAGTTGGGATCTCTGCATCTCAGGAAGAGAACATGTTGACAACAGTAAAAAACATACCTGAACTCCAGAAAGTGATAAAAAACCATGAGCCACATCTAGAAGCTCCCCATGATCATCCTTTCCAATTTACAGAGGATATTAGACAACCATGGACTACATCTAATGGAGGGAAGACAATAGAACCTGAGATCAAGGAACTTCCACCATGCTCATCATCATATCTTTTATGTATTCAAGAAGTCGATAAAGAAGATATGTATGGCATGACATAGGAGGAAATACAAAGTGGTCCAAATGAAGAAGTGACCCAAGGATATCATGACTATATTGAACATTGGTTCCATACGACTATCAGATTGAAACAACACCACTCTTTTCTTCAACAAATATTCGCATCATATCATTTGAAATAACTGGTTCCTCATGTTCTGGTTTTTATTAAAGTATATTGTTCAAACCTGAATGTGAGTATGTTTGTAATCCTATTATGCACATGGTTTCTTTGAAAGTACACATATACTTAAAAGAGTTCTTTTCCTAGGTAAGGTAGGATAGTAAAACAGTTAATAAATGTTGCATGTAGTTGTTAGTTTGGTGCAACAACATTTTTTATGTCTTTTTTAATAATTGGAACAAGGTTGAGAAACTAATCTTAAGGGAGTTTTTCACTCCCATAATTTTTAATAGGTTTTCAGATGATAGTTAGATCTTTTTCAAAGTTTTCTAAATAAATGAGGCCATGACGATTTGTTGGAGTTTTGCAAGCATTATCTTTTCGGTTGGATTTGGAGAACATATTCATGATTGATTCAGGGAAGTAATTGCATTTCTTTTGGTTTTGTTGTTTCATCAAAAATATCTTTTGTTCTGATCTTTTGTTACCTAAGATTGTTTTGGAACAGTTGAATCCATTTTGCTATTACTTTCCTAAAATTTGTTTTTCTAAAGACTACTCTCTGACCTTTATTAGTTTCTCTCTACTATTTTTCTGAACTGTTTTCCTTGAAGAAATTTGCAGTTTAGGTAATTATTAATAATGCAAAACTAAAAAGAAAATATTTCAATTATCAAACCCAAGACTTTTTGTCACAACCAATCATTTTCAAGAGATTTCATGTTCATCCTTTATACAAAATTTCAGATCATTTATTATAGCATTAACTCATATCCATGTCTTTGTTTATACTATGGGATTACATAAAGTTAAAATTCCATATTATGAGGCCCATAGGAAGCTAGTACAACCCGATCTAACCTCAAAGTTGGTCAGTAGAGAATCCTTATTAAGGAGTAGCGGGAGAGTGATTGAAGTTTATACCCATGGGAACACTACCATAATCCTATGTGAATAAGATGACCTTAGGGACTAGAGGTACTTTAGTTTATTCTATAATGGCGTCATCCACCACACATTAAGTACGTTTGACCATGATATGTCTTTGAACTAATCTTAATACATAAGTCTATTTTTCATGTGAAAAATATTTTATGGGAAATCCTATAAAATATATTCCAACCCAATACCATCCCATCCCGTAAAAAGGTTTTCAAATATGCTTCCCCATTCACCCATGCGAAAGCAATCTATAAATTTTATCTTAAGGGTGAATTTTGAGACAAGAGCCTCTGATGGAAAATGGGTGTAAGAGGATAATATGTCAGGATACTGAATAGGTCTACTGGTAGTGGCTATCGGCCTATGGTATGACTAGGAAAACCCATCAAGGTATTGAATAGGCTCGTGGGCAATGGGGAATTCTGCCCGGGGAGGATATTTCTTAGATGTCAAAATTACCCCATCGGAGCACTGAACAGACGTGTTGGTAATGGGTTATGATTTTGATATTGCCTAATCTATATTTTCTGTATGAACGATACACTTGTGTAAATCATTAAGAAGAAGCATGCATGGTTGAACTAAAGGTTAAATAAAATCCGTCTATTTTCCATTTGAGAATAACCCTAAGTTGACCTTAAGACCTTATCATCCAATTCATACTATATCTAAGATGTATTATCTTAAGAGTGGGACCATGATCTTAGAAGCCTAATATATTGAAGTGTGAAATTTATCTTTATTACTTGAATGACTGTAAATCTTTTGAGAGTGAAAAGGGTTGATTGGTTTCCTATGGGGTTTTCATTTTTTGAGACTGTTGATACTCTTTTATTTTCCTTTCTAAAGGAGAAGAACAAAATCCCTCATCTAATTTATACACGACTCTCTAAGCATGAGTGCTGCTAATATCTTGATGAAGTTTGTATAAGAAAAGAAATAGAAATATATGCTATATAACATAAATGTTGGTTATACATAGAGGAGGAATATTCACAAGTGATCTTTGAAAACTGTTCAAATCTGAAACTTTTTGTGTATTCATGCTAATTAAATGTGTCTTGGAAATTTTTAAAGAAGAATGTGGCATTGGATGTACTTCATGTTATGATCAGTTTGTATTTTCATGATCTTATGAACTTTTTTCTATGTGTTCAGGATTAGTACTCATAAATTGTGTGCCCACAATTAACATCTCTTAGATTTTGTTCTTAGCAGCTCTCAAATTGGCATAAGAAAGTTTATAGAAGTTTTCATCCATTTTTTTTTCTTTTTCAACAAGATCATACATATCAACTTATATTCTCTTCAGCAGTTCTCAACCTTGCTCTACCTCATCTTCAACTTTCAAGTAGTCCAAAATCATGGTTCCACAATTTCCACTCCAACATGCATCAATTAACTTGAGGTAAAAAATGTATAAATTTATTTTATCTACTAAGAATTTGGAAAACATGATGTATAACCACTATTATCCACAGAAAGTACCATCACAATCACCCAGTAAACCTTACATTTCCACTCCATCAGTTACAATGAAAATTATACTCCAATCATAAGAACAAGTGATGAAAATGAAATATGCGGTATACAAATACAAAGAAACATATATAGTGTCTTCTCCTTGTACATCATAAAGAATTATTAAGTCATCTTAGTGTCCTAAATAAGAGGATGAAGTCATTGTTTCCTATCCAAACAAAAATCCACAAAGTAAATATTGGTCTTAAAATTTATGTAGGATACATAGTATAAAGGTTTCCAAGTTCATACGACCACCATCACCATCATTTTATAAACCATTCTCCACACACATACCATTAACCATCACTCTCTGATACCCCATCCCTTGCTTGTCCTCCATTTTTATGATAATCTTGTTTCTTTGTTTGAAAATCGATCTGTGATAGTTTCCAAGGTCACCTCACAAGAACCAACACCTATGAAAAATGAACAATTTCACATAAATCTATAAGCATAGTATCATAATTTATTTACCTTGTTTGCATGAGGACATGAAAATCCTTTGGTTTTGGGGTGTGTTGGGCTCCAATTTTGTCATATTTTCTGCCATATAAATACACTCATAATTACACATTTTCCCCGCATTTCGTCAATAACATATCCCTAATTACATCATAAACCTCCATTATCTCTCGGTATTCATCCTATGTGGTTAATACATAATTTTTCCATATTTTTAGTGATTAAAAGGATGATTATACATTAGTTTTGCTCATGATGGTTCCCGCATATCAAATGTCTTCTCCAAGTGATGTAAGATCATCTCTCCAATTCATCATAGCATCAGCAACCAACACGACAATGCACTAGGAGGGAGCAGATCCCAAGGAAAGAGAAACACCAGTCTTCTCATTTTTTGAGTTTAAATCTCAATTTTCTAATGTAATTTAATGTAATTAAAGTTTGAAAAGGCTCGAGGAGGGTTGAGCCTTTATAATATGTAAATTTGAGTGTAAAGTCCCCTTTAATGGGCTATAGTTGTATAGATCCTGAGCAAGGCCTAAGATATGAAGATGTAAATGAATATTTACTGTAATAAAGCCTTAGTGGTAGGACACTTAAATGCGATTGAAATCACTAAAATGTCTAGAGGGAAGGCTCAAAAATCCCCTCATGTATAAATATGTGTAATCTATGCCCAAATAAGGTTGTTGAAGAATATTGTAATTGAGGCTGAAAAGAGTTGTTGAGAGAAAGAGATGAGACTCAGTTGCAGTCTAGTCTTGTACACATTGCAAATAACATTAAAATTAATACAAACAGTAGAATTCCCTGCATATGAGTTTCTATGTGTATGTTTTGTGAGTTTTCTGAATGTTCACTCTCTAATGTTTTTCTATGTATATTTATGAATGCCATGAATGTATATATGTTTCCTTTTGCAGGAATAGATATAATTCTTTGTCTGTAGTTTTCTGAGTGTTTATGGGCTCTCATGGTTGTGAAATGAGTGCACATTAGAGTTGTTAGAAAACTCTAAAAGGCCTGCGCAAGGAGTGCGCAAGAACTCGTTCAGGAGTTCTATGAAGAGCGTGCCAGGTGGGCACACCAGAATCGTTCTCAATATTAAAAGGAATAGTGCAAGGAGCACACATCAGAGTTACTAAACACTCTGAAGAGCCAACACAAAGTGTGTGAAGGATGAACCATATATAGGTTCGAAATATCAAGAGGGATAGCCCGAGTTTAAGAAGATTTGAGTGCAAGGAGTGCATGAAGCCAACACACTGCTAAAATGTTGGAAAATCTTTGGAGGAAGAGCATGGCTGCCAGGAGGGCACAAGAAACCATTTGGAGGAACAAAGGGCCAAAACCCTTTGAATTACGAGCAATTAAAATCTCAGGAGAGATAGTACAAGAGTGTACAGAGTCCCTACAAAGTGTGCATAGGTCAAGAACCTTTTAAGGTTTAGGTTATGGAAGTAGCGTAAGGAGTGCACAAGAAGTTTTCATAAACCTTTAAGTTCCAAGGAAATTTTGTGCAAGAAGTGTGCTAGAGGCCAAGTATTCCAAGTGTGAAAGCTCAGGAGAAAGAGCATCTTGTTGCTAGGAGGAAAGAAAGGTCTGGTGAGGGGAAAAAGGGCCAAGTCCCTTTGAAATTTTGAGGAATCAGAAAATCTCAGGAGGGAAAGAGTTACAACGAACATAGTCAAAGGAAAGCCTTTTAAAATATCGAGAAATCCTCCTTTCAAAGGAAGTGAAGTTGCACAACAGGACGAAGCTACAACAACCATCATATTGATGGCGAAAATAGATCTAGATGGTTGTATCTAAGTCTAGACAGGAGGAGGAGTGCACAGAGAAGTGAGAACATGTCCAAGCCATTGGATCTAAGAACGAGGATAAAAAACCATTAGAGAAAGGTAATAAGCATGAGTTTTAACCCTTGACATCCTTTGAACTTCGTGAGTTCGGAAAGTTTCATGTATTTGTCGTGGAGAGAGAAAATCCCTCGAAGCCCCAAAGTCTGAAATCAATCTGGACCATCGATAGACGAGGGCCACGTGTTAGCAGATCAAGGGTAGTCTGGAAGTCCAGTTATTTGGGAGTATTGGGAGAGTTGTGGCAAGAGTGTGGAAGACTCCCGAAGTTTTGAAGTCTTGGAAGGGATCCTAACTTTCGACATCAGGGCCACGTGGTGACATATCACGTGATTCAAAGACTTGGCACTCTAGAGAGATTTGGGTGTGTTTTTGTTTGGGTCAAGAATCCCCGAAGGCCAGAATCCATCTTGGTCGTCCATCATCAAGGACACGTGTCGACGGATAGCAAGAGTTTGGGGTTCAGAAGAATTTGGGTATGAGTTGTTAAGGTGAGAGAACTCTTGAAGTCCCGAGGCCCGAAGTTATGATGTAGAACTTGGTCATTAGTTTGTTGAGGATTGTATACCATTGGATTTATGAGCCTTCAGAGATCTTGTCTAATCGACGTTCAGAGGATTTGTGTATTGTGCAGTGGAGAGCTCCAAAGTCCTGGAGCCCAGAGTGATCCTAGAACGTAGATCTAGGACAGAGTGGGACCATTGATCCCCAAGTCTACCTGATAGTTTGACATTACCACATCTGGGAGGAAGTGTAGATTGTGTTGTGGAAATATCTGAAGCCCGTAGCGCAGATGAAAGATCAACCATTGATCTGAGGTGAGTGCTGGACATCCTATTCGTGAAGTTCATAGTTCACAAGTTTGGGGGTATTGCATATTGGAATGGGTAAAACTCCCTAAGTGCAGAGTCCCAAAATAGCGGAGTCCCAAAATACATGTGAATCATATATCTCGGTGCATGTCGAGAGTCATTGATCTCCACTGTAGTTTGGTTGTTCGTGAATTCGGCATTTGGGAGGAACGTTGTGTGTTTTTGTTGTAACTCCCAAATACTAGAGCTCCGAATTAGTGGAGTTCCTATTATTTAAAGGTTTATCCTATGGTTTTGGCCTGAGTTCACATGGACTTCTTTGTTGAAGTGAAAAGACCCTCACGAACTTGAATTTGTGCGCATGGAGAAGAGTAAATGCATGTGGTAGAGAGTTTCAAAGAATCAACAAGAGCCCAAGAGCTAATTCAACTCCTTAGTGTGAACGATCCTTAGACCGAAGGTCACGTGGGCCCCAGGAGGCGGTGGGGGTTTGCATCACCAAGTATCTGCAGTGGCCCTCGTGAAGTATTTCTTGTATACAAGCTCAAGGATAGGCCACCTGAGGCCATGTTTATAAAAAAAAAATGTTAAGACTTAAAACATAATTATTCATTTCATTATTAAAATGAATATCCATTCATCCACCTTATTTATATTCTCGAAATACCTTTAAACTTAAATCCATAAAATATATTAATCCACCACTTTTTAAGCTTAAGGAGAAAATATAATAATTTAATTAATTTCCAAGTCTTTAATGAATTATCTAGAATGCCTTGAATACATTTAACTAATGATATTTTGTGCAAAATATCTCCATGGATCCAATGCTAAATATTCCAAGTGGATTTCAAAAAGGATGGGCTCAAAATTGCGGCTACTCAAAATCTCCAATTCCTTTTTCCTTATGCACAAAATTATATCAAGAATCCTCAATTGATTGCAGCCATCAAAGAACAAATCAAAGATATGATTTACTGACAAAGATTTCATGCATCCAAGCTATGCACTCAAAGTTTGATTAAATTGTACCAAATAGACACAAGTAAAGAAACATGTAACATGTGGTTGGGATGGTTCGTATGTTTAGTTTTAAATTATGCATTTTCTATGTTAAGTTGAAAACCTATCAAAACAAATTGAGTTTGTTTATCCCCAGGATGGAACAAAGGTAGCTCAACTTAGACATTTCCCTTTTATGTATAAATAGGCTGGGTATTAGAGTAAATAGGAGAATATTATTATTGCATTAAGAAAGAGCTCAACATTGTTACATTGAAAACGCCTTTTTTTTAATTATTAATGAAGAATTGATTGATCATTGGCATTGTAAGCTTTATTTTGATCTAAGTTAGCTTCTCCAGGCGGTAAACCATTTTCTTTTGTTATTTATTAATTAGATTTGTGTGTATTTAATTTATTGCTTTGATTAATTTTTGCATGCTTTTAATTTCAATTTGTATTATTTTAACTTGATAATTTTGTGATATTCCTCCTCAGATCAACACCGCCTTCCTCTTACACTAATTTCAGGTCGCTTCCATTTTTCATTATGCACAACTCTCTAATTGATGCTCAACCACTTTGTTGAAATCGGTTCCTTTTCCACGCATATTGCCAATACTTATAACCTCTGGTTCGCCTCACGCCCTATGCCCTCAATTTTTCATTATAAACCTAGTTCTCTGCCTTTTCTATGATGTTTATTCACGAGTTCCTATAATATTTATCCCACTAGTACTCTTGCACCACTGCAGAAAACTGTGTAAGTCTTCGAGTGTGTTCTATCAATATACGTATGTTTTATCTTTGTGTGGTTTGTTCTTGTATATACATTGCGTTATATTTCTCTACGTTCATTAGTTATATTCTTTAATTATATTAAAGAATATAAGCTATGGTTTTCCATATCTTAGTTAACCACTACATGAATCCATTGAAGGACAGGAAACTTAAGTCAACTACTCATGATTAATCACACGAACATCACATGAGTGCATGAAAGACTGTGATTTAAACCCTTATAGAACTAAGTTATTCTTATGTCCCAGTGATGAATCCTTAGTGTTAGTTTCCTGGAGCTTGTTTTTCTTTAATTTTCTCAGTTTGTTTGGATTTTTGTCGGCCTTAGGATAGTTAGCCTCTGATCCTACATTTCTTGTGCTTGCACCTCCAAGTCCACGACTCCCTGGTTGATAATTTAATGTTGGGAATTAATAGTGCATATATTTAGCCTCCCAACTATCCCCACTACCATAACATTAATCCGACAATATTACCTTCAATAATTCAAGAAAATACTCCCCATATGAGACACCATCTCACACTTCTCTTTGTTATTTTAATATAATGTCTATTTTTAAAACCTTCTCAATCATGTACTTAACCAACACACTTACATAAGGCCCTTAACTTATATTTTGAAAAAAAAAAATTAATGTAGTTTGGGAAGTTTAAGTAATAAAAGGGATGTAATATATTTGAAGGTGTGTGTGTGTGTGTGCATGTGCATGTGCATATATATGTATTTTTTTTCCATGATTTGATGGATTTGGGGAGGGTTGATGCATCAAAAAAGAACTCACAAGAATCAAATATGAAATGAGATGAGGATTAAACCTCACACTGACCAACTAGCCTACCACATGTGATCATATGATTTGTCAACGGAGAAGGAGTGATTCTTGGATCATGATAAATGATAAACATTACTAGGCATCGGATCCACTAGATAAAAAAATTGATAACAAAAAGAGCACACACTAGGATATTCTACCCAATCCTCTTCATTTTTTGTACCATGATCCTCACATTTTTCATATTCCTTGATTCATTGCAATGCTTGCAATGCCTCCTCTTGTGGGCCTCTACCGGACCTCAATGCCTAGGCTTATATTAATGCAACAACTAGCACTCCTTGAGTATTCCCATATAAAGTGAATTCATTCATGATGACAACTAACCTAAAATAGATCAATCTGGAAAAAGTAAACCAACGAAGTTGAAGCAAGGGCATGAATAGTAACAATTAAATCAAATTAGTTTACTAAATATTGTAAAAATGCGGAAAACAAACTTTCCCATGACTGCGACCTAGTGCATCATAGGTTTCCAACTAACTGATTCCTACATGAATTCACCTCATATTCCAAAGACTCAACCTATGTTATTTCCTTTGAATAGTGTCTCACATGGGTAACTCTCCCCAACAATTATTCTATATCACTCATAGTTTGGGTTCTTCAATCATTGGCTTGCCTCTTAACTTTTCAAAAGGTGATTGTCTTCACAAGTTGATTTGTCTCCATGGCCACCCTCATGAACTGTATTAACCTATGCATGTGTGCTACAAGCAGACCCACCCATGACCTAATGTACATTGTTTAGCACGTCAATGCTTCATGCAGTAGTGCGATTTATGTTCTACAAATTGAGGGCATACGTGAAATAGTTTATCAATGTCAATTTTAGATACTCACCCATAGTTGTGTTGCACATGCTGACTAGTCTATAGAAAACAAATTAATCACAAACTTGTACTCTAAATTCATATGTAAACAACCAATGGGAATTATGCTACCTTTATCATGCCTTTAACTAGGCATACATACAGAGAGAATGGCTTCTCTTCTTCTCGCTGGGGAACTTTTTTCCCAACACGTGTTGTCATACCCATGAGTAAATCAGATTGCATAGGAAATCAATTTTACTCTTCATGGAACTTGGATTTGATAATATTTTATGGTTTTAAGATAAGAAAAAGGTAACTATGAGAAGGTGTTCATAAAAAACAATAAAACACATCTTTGTAAGAAGATCCCAAATAACACAATACATTGTGTGTATAATGTATCCGTCAAAGGCATCTAGAGTCTCACTAATAAATAGGTTTAGGTTTACTCCTAAGACATCAAATGGTGGGACCACAATAACCACTAAGGTGGTTAATCATGAATGGAGTGATAAAATGATCTTAAATGTTGAATAAACCTCTAAAGTTGGGTTTACATTAAATATTCTCACAAGAAGATATCAAATAAAAAAAAGTTATCCAAAATTTAAGAAGGATGAAAGAAGTTGATGGATAAAATCACCATTCCTCCATAATGAAGATAAACCACAAGAACATAATCAGCGTTTACTTGAGGATGCAAATATCCAACTATAGAGGATACAATCCAAATTGAAAAAATCAACAAAAATATTTGAAGGAATTCTTCTCAAGAATATATAATTAAATATTAAGCATAGAGGCTAGAGAATATCATTGTACCATAAAATAATATTTATATTAAGAGTGAAAATCAAAGAAAAACCATCGAAGGTGGTGTTAGCACATAGAATTGTAGGGGTAAAAAATAATCACTTTGGTTTTATTTTTGAGTCACACCTTTGATCCTTACATCATTACCTTGACATGTCACACCTCCAAGTTGTACACAAGTTTCTCCTTGTCACCATCCATCTATTTAAGTGTCAAGTCAAAGTTGGGTGTATGTGTTTCCAACTCATTAGGAGAGTTCACAGTGTACTCTAAGTACCTCATGCATTCACTTTTCATCATTTGAAATTTATGGATCATGTCAAAAGGATTTTATAGTTTTCAGAGCCTATTTTTAACCAATTTTTAGAGATAATGTCATTAGATTTCCTCCCATTGTCCTTGAAGTATGAAATTCTTGTTTGAAACAGGCCTTTCGAACTGGTAGACATGCACTGTGAACCGACATTGCACATTGGTTGAAGATGAGTGTTGGAGGTTGGATATCTTGTAGACACCCCTGTGCAAATTCAAAGATACCAACATAAAACCTAGGACCACCATGTACTCCATGAGAGTTCTCATTCTATTTGAGGGTGGAGAAAGGGGTTTCGGTTGCCTTTCCTATTGGCGTTTCGAACTATACCATTCATTTTTCTAATAGATTTCAAAATCGTTTCCATTATGTTTGGAACCTTTCTCATTAAACCAAATCACCTCTAGACTTCAACCATATTTCCCACTGTTCAAATTTCATGTGCTTCACTCATTTTCCACAGCGCTATGAACCCTCTGTTCCAGGCATTGTGAACTATGTGTTGTGAACAGGGCATTGCAAACCCTATGTTCCAGCATTATTAAAACCCCATTTTTTGCATCTTTACAAGATCAACTTTTGAAGGATAAGTATGCACCCCTCCTAAGATTGAAGTATGTGTTCGATCAGTTGTTGAGCCAATTTTAAAAAATTGCATGCATTATCATGTTGATCAACTGATATTTGAATTAATGAGAACACCTTGTTTAAGATGAGAATTTTCTTGCACTTCCTTTTTTTCAACTCCTAGTTGTCATTCCTCACTGTTTCTTATTCAAGGAGTATCTTCTCTTTACCTCCCGTGTATGGAATAAAATCCATGAAACATTGTTTAATTCTAGCCTATTGAAAACAATTTTGTCATCAAATACCCTAATCCCATATTTTCCTTCTTTTCACACATATAGTTGTCATTAAAACTCACAGAAAATGCATTCTACTAGCAACACTTATGGATAGTCAACAACATAAGAAAACTCACAAGGGAGGGGAGTTTGTAAGGACAGAGTCCTATGACATGATAGCCAAGGTTGCTACTAGGAGAAGCTCCAATATTATAAAATGAAGATGTTGAACCTCCATCTCCAAGCATCAATTTTGGTCAAGTTCTTGTTTCATACATTTTACACATTTTTGGTGATTGTTATGTTTTCCAAACCATGATTATCAATTTGGGTGCTTTCCTTTAATCAATATTATTAATCTTATGAAGTTTACATAATTTTTGGACACCTAATACAATTTTTATATGTTAAAAACTTTGGTAAAGTGAAACAAGATGCTACAAGAAATTCCTTAGCGTCAGCGCTGGGCACTGGTAATATATGACAGTTTGTAAGCATTAGCATAGAATAGAGGATTGTTTTGATCATAAATTTTGAATGCCAATCTGGGTTCCTATGAAATTTTCTATGGAGGAAAGAAACGTTGTTTTTGACTTTCTGACAAAAATTCCGCCCGACCCACTTCGTAGTTTGGGAGAAAATTAAAAATCATCACCTACAGGAAAGTTCGCAACGCATGTTGTCACTGATGCTTTGAACTCTAACAGTATGACAAATTCGAGCTATGGGAGGGATGCCAACTATCAAGGAAGTTTTGAATGGTTTCCTAGGAGTTACTTGGACATGAGGGACATGTTTTCCATCTCCAGATCAAGCATAATGACCTATTTCAAAGGGCATTTATCACAATAGACAAGATCCCCAAAATTAAGAATGTGTTACGTTTTTGTTGGAATATTTTGTAACAAGACTCCTAAATGGATGAGGATCCTATGTATCTCCTTGGTTTCGACCTCCTTAGGGTAGATAAAGATTATTCACTATATATGAAAGTGGATTTTGATAAGGAAGAGGTTGGATTCATGATCCAAGAGAGGAGAAATATAGAGGATTAGTTGATTTGCTCATTTGTAAGCCTGAGGGCCTGTTTGTAATGACATTTTATACCATTAAAGATTCATGAGAGTTGTTATCATATTGTGATTTTTTTTTTCCATTTATTTGTTATCTTATTGCTTGAATATATTGCATATTTTGAGGAACATAGTTGTCATTGATTGATGGATTCGTGAACACCAGAGGATTTGTTGTAGCTTTCTGTAACACCCTGTTTCCCCCAGTATGTAAAAATAACTATATTGTCCAAGAACTATGGCAAACTCAAAGATGTGAATGTTTGATTTGATGGACCTTTTTATAAAAGGTCGATGAATGTAAATTATGTTATGAATATGTGTTGCATGACTGCTGGGAGGGGGGATGTGCTAAAAGACACCACAATGGCTAATGAGAGGTGGTGGAAGGGACTTGGAATGGTTGCGTTAACTTCCACCGAGTCGGTACCATATTGGTTTTTACTTGCTCAAATACCAAAACAACTCTCTGACCCTGGAATGGATTTCCTGTCAGATTGGTAGGTGGGGAGGCTCCTCAAGAGTTAATGAGGGGATGGGGGTGAACCACCCATCTGTAAAAGCTCTCAGACCTGACCACAGACTGGGAAATTCATGCCACACGCAATCTTGCAGAGAAAAAGGCAAGAGAGGAAGTGTGGTAAAGGGTAGAGAGAGTGCGCACGATAGGGATCACGAAAGAGAACTGGAGAAACTTTGGAAACATAGGGAGTTCTGAACATAGGAGAAGGAGAGTAACCTTCATCCTGTATTATTTTTTTGTATCAGGAGAAGGAGAGTAACCTTTGTCCTTGACTTTCATTGAGCTGGAAGTAAGAGATTGAATCTCAGAGCATCATGGTCTAGCTCAGGGATGGCTAGTGGTAAATCCAATTAGAGTAACTGAGCCTACGATTGGGTGGAAACGAGCACCCCTCTCAGCAGTTACATCACACCTGGTGGATCTGATAAGTGTTTTATGCCTTGTATTTTGAATTGAATATCATGAATACATGCTCATGTTTATACGCCCATAATGATTTCTGTGTGGAATGATTGCATGGTGTTTTAGACTGGAAATAATGGATGCATGTGTATACTTACATGCCATAGTTGGTTTCTGTACAAATGATTAAGTCTGGGGCATGAGTTTGCTCCATCGAGAATCGTCTTGTTTGCTTGATTCTCATAATATTCTAGGAAGGCTCCTTGAGAGCACTCTTCCCCGGGAATTACCCCATAAACCTTGGAACCGTATCGAACCTTTACCCAGAGACTCGACTAAGATCAGAGACAATTGCCCAAGAACCGTCTGAAGGTTCATGCGATCTGGGTCTGGAAACCTTATGCAAGAAAGAGTAGCTCTCTAAGGTCTCGAAGTCGTGGGAGTTTGAAGCTCCGAGAGGTTGAATTTCGTGATTCAAGCTCAGAAAGGATGGCGAGTCAAATTATTGAAAGGGTTTATTACACCGTTTAGTAGACAAACAGTTGGGATCCTTTTAGAAATACCCCAGATCTGTCAGGACCAATGGATCTGAGGAGGAGCACAGGCGTTAATGCCTTGACCCCTTCAACCTTCACAAGTAGCGATGGGGTCTAGGACTATAGATCCAAGGATCTGTCGGAGCTCTATTGATCGTCGATCTTAACCTTTGCATAGGCAGGAGAGTGGACTCGACAATGTCCTAAAAGTCCCGAAGTATTCAGAACCGTCCATCGTCACAGGACACGTGGAAGTCGGGTATCATTTCGTTGACTCACGACTCGGAGTGGTCAAAGGGTNCGATTCACGAAATCGTGATGTGATCGTGGTCATTGATCCAGGAGTGATCTGGGTCGTCGGTTTAAGCGTGAACGGGTTTTGGCATTTCGGCGATCGGGAGACCAAAGGGAAAGACCCCTCGGTTTCATAAGTCACGAAATCCCATTATAATAAACCTCGACGTGCTTTGTGGATTGGACTTAGGTCATAGGATAGGGTCATGTGGTAGAAGGAGGAGGTAGGCGCTAGCAGTTAAATAAGGGTCTAACTTGGGGATCGACATTTTGGGATCCAAGAGTTCGAGGAAATGAGAAGTCGAGGGATGCAAAGTCCCAACGAGCTCGAAGACTCAGCCCCTGGTCGTGCTGAGCGGTCACATGGGTGGAGGGTTTAGATAGGTGTTACGGGAATCGATATTTCGGGGAACAGAGAGTGAGAGAGGGCTCGCGTTTATTATCCCAATACGTGAAATTGTGATACGATCACAGTCGTTGATCGAGGGGATACCACAGGACCATAGATCCAATTTCTTTGGAGGGAACAAAAGGTCGAGAGTTTGAGAGTGAGAGTCTGGGTGGCTTCGCATCCTGAAAGTCCTGAAATTACAAGCATCTCTCATAAGCACACGGTCATACCTTGTGGTCATATGGGGAAATCTCGCGTCTTATGTGGGTTTGCGCAGTTAGAGTTCAATGAGGTCTGTTGATTTGTTAGCAGGACCTCGATAGGGAGTCGAAGAGCAGATTTGGCTCGAAAACTCAAATATAAAAATATATATATATTTTTATTCACGCCCATCGTGGGGGTGTTACAAATTGGTATCAAAGCATGGTTACAACACTTGTCCTACTTTGGCTCATGAACGAGTTGCGTAGAAACTCCATTTAAAGTAATCTTAAAAGGAGTAACCCTATATCTTAACCCCCTTTATCAAAAGTCGAAGTTAAGAATGCAAATTCCTATTGTGTGTATGCATTTGAAAAATATGAATTATGCACTAGTTATGAATGAATATAAATATTGACTAACAACAAGTGTTTTTCCTGCACACAAGCAGACGATCAATCGCGGGAAACTGCAGACACATAGAATGGTGACACACCACAAAGTGGGGGATGGCTCCCACAATAGAGACGAATATTCTGACGAAAGGAGGGCGGTAGAGACCCCTCCAAATCTAGCTGAGACTGTGAGGAGCCTCATGGTCAAACTACAGAGTTGCAAGGCCAACAATGAGAGGTTGATAAAAGAGCAAGAGAAGAAAACGTAAATTAATGCAGTCTTGCTGCAGAGTTTATCTGGCATACAAAGACAATTGCAGCATGGACCTGACACCGGTCATGTGGACCGACGACAGACAAAGAAAAGTTGAAGTCCACTTGAGATACAAAAACATGGTCTTTTAATTGGCCACACTGGGAAGATCACCTCGAGAAAGGTCCACCCCAAAGATAAGGGACAAGCGTTGGATGATTCCTCTGGAAAGGAAACTGGCGACTCGAAGGGATCTTCTAGTAGCAGAACTAGTTCTTATTCTTGAAGAAAACAGAAGAAGCAAAAGCATTCCAAAAGTCATAATCTCAAAGAATTCAAGAAAGCCAAACCACCCTTTTTCGACGGTGAAATAAAGAAGGGGAAGGAAGCGGAGCCCTAACTACTTGGACTAAAGAAGTATTTCAGAGTCCATGACTTCTCAGAAAACTTGAAGGCCCGAGTAGCCACTTTCAACATGAATGGAAAGGCTTCCATTTGGTGGGAAGACCTTAAGAATGTAAAATGGATTCATGAAGAGGACCTATCTTGGGAACAGTTTGAGAAATACTTCAGGAAGAAGTATCTGTCGGAAAAGTATTTCTACGAAAATACTAAAGAATTCTATGAACTCCAGTTGGGGCAACTCACCATAGAGGAATATGTCAGCAGATTCCTCAAGTTGTTGAGGTACGTACCCTATATAAAAGCAGAAAAGGCAAAGGTGCAACGATTCATCACTGGACTACTTAAGGACTATCAGAACATGATTGAGTTTGATGAGCCAAAGACACTAGAAGACACTATCCGAAAGGCAAGATATTGTTATGAACAACTTGGGCATTGTTATCGCGCAGTTTGTAGTTTAGGTTGAAAAGCTAAAGGATAAGGGTCAAACTAGCGTAACAGGGACCTACCCCACCCAATGTCACCACAATGGGGAGGTCCTTTCTATTTAGGGTGGCTAAGCCCAAGGGAGACGTCCCTGGCAATATGGGGTTTTGAAGGGAAAAGGCTCAAAGGATTAAGGCTAGTTTCCCCTTCACAGATTACCGCCCATAAGATAGTCAAATGAAGAATAACCACAGAAAAGGCACCTGCTTGCGAGACAAGGCAACAATGAAACTAGTACATGCAATAGTGGTTAATACTTCATAAATCAATGACTATCAAAATTTAATGTATATAAGCATATACAACAGTAATTATTGACGAAGTCAATGATTGCAATAATGACAATAGCTATATAATGTTACTTGTCAATAAACACCAAAATAATATGGCATCAAATGAAAATGATCAATCCTTGAATTAAATCAATGCATTAAATGTCATTAGTTTCTCATATACAAGAGGTTTCTACGTCAATATCCTAGAGATGACACCAGCTTCTTTTAGGGTTAGTATAATAGACAAAGAAGGTCAACGTTTTGCTAATTAGTCAATGAATATCATCAATTTATCAATGTCTATTACAAAATGACCAAGCCAACAGTATTTTTCATCAACAAAAGCTCAAATAAGGCATGACATCATCATTAATTGCTAGGTTAGAAGGGTTGTTGCGTCAAGTATGACGTCAACCCTGGTCAGTGCGCTAGGGTTAGTTAGGGTTTCAAGATTTGAAAGTTTGAAATATGAATTTGCACAACAAGCTCAATGTTGGAAAGAATACCAGTGCCTTAGGGTGATATGGAGTCAAAAGTAAGGGCAAAATCTTAGGAGGATTTAAAATTTAAAGACTAGAAGGTTAGGTTCTATGGTGCTGCAATGACAGGGCCCTAGAATAAAAACCCTAAGGGAAGGAGGCTCATTCCGGTGTTGCTTAAGCAAGGCCTCATGCTCCTTCCTCTTTCTCTAAATATTCTTGGCAAAACGGCTAGCTTTGAAGTACAAATCTAAGGGAGAAAAGTGTTGCAGGGGCAAGGCTTTTCAAAACCTAGGAGGTTAAAACCCTAGGTGTAGAATTAACTAGGCCTAGGACGTCTCCTCTATTCAACCTATACTTAAATGCTAACTCAGAAACAGGATGATAAGTGTAGCAACGGCTAGGCTATATCTTCCTTAATCAATGGCTAAAACAAGTTTCTCAAGCATGGGGACATATAGCAAGGACTTACTTGTGTGCTTGCTACCTAGGGTTTCAAGATTTAGCAATATAATATCAATGATATAGAAAATGTAAGAAATTACGCCTACAACCATTCATTTAAGAAGTTTTGCATGAAAAATTCACTTACAAATCATGAAGAATGCTTAATCAAACCCTAGTTGTAAACCTTCCAATGAGAGAAACACCATACATGCCAAGAAGAATCCTCCAACAGGAGTTGCACCTCACTTCCAAGACCAAGATACCAAGTAAAAGATTAAAATTTGATCTCTCACAAGAGAGTGAGTTGTGTTATGTCAAAATGAGGCAAAACGTCCTCTATTTATATCAATCCATGACCTTTGAATTAAAATTTAGGTCATTAAAACAGCCGACAAGGCTGACTATAAGATTTACACTGTTTTTACATTAACTTCTAGAAAATAGTCAAAATATGAGCAAAAAGAGGGACGTCAAGCCCTTCTGAGGGAGACGTTGGCCCCTTTTGGGCAAATACAGGATCCAGAAACCAAACGTTGGTCCTTCGAGGGCTCCTCCAAGCTGCCACATGTGCCAAATGACCACAGCACACTGCCACATGCTCCAGACAATGTCCATCTCTCCCAGGTGACGTCCTGTCCATCAAAGGCAAATGTTCCATCTGCAGTGGGTGATTCCCCCTAGGCTGGGCTCTGCCAAAGTGTCCTGGGTGGAACATCCTTCTTTCTTCTCGTGCAATGGCTCATCATAACGTTGTCCTGTCTCTGCCATCCCAACAACCATCTGATGGATCTTTAGCCCCATGGAGGTCTGAGCTAATCATATCCCCATGTGTACTGGTCCACTAGTACCTGCCCGTCGGGTATGGTCCTGCACATCAAAAACTACGCCCTCCATGGGATCATCAGTCCTCGGGATCATAGCAATGTCAATCATGTTTCATCATTAAATTTATCAAATACATGTGTAAAATCCCTAGCATATCATCTAATAGCTCAAAGACATTACACAGATCTACTATACAAAGTTGAAGAAATAGACAGAACAACCTATTAGGCTGATATCCATAAGAAAAGGAAAGTTTCCGCATAAGATCATCCAAGCCATGTATATGAAGTGATATGGTCTAAGGATGTCTAGTCATAGTGAAGACCAGGGGTAGGTGTTGTCCGTGGGTGCCTTTGTAGGAGGTCAGATGTACCCATCATGGATGCACTTTTTCCAAGCCCCTTTATTGCCTTTATTCTTTATTTATTGCTTTCTCTTTCTTTTTTGTTTCAAGGTGTGACTAGAGGACACTGCCTTGGCGTGGTGACCAGAGCTGATAGTGTTACCCACTGGTATTTTCGCAGAAATGATAAAGTTGGCTCGTGATGAGACCCCCTTTCCCTTGGCCATGCAACCAAAGGTCACTACCCTGGCGTGGTGACCAGATAGTGGCAATGTCATACCGCTAGATACCTATGAACATAATGGGCCAGCTCGTGATGAGACCTCCCATCCTCTTGGTTAGGTCTTGTTTTGTTATTTTTCTTCGGGTCCCTTTTGTTTCTTATCGAGAGGCCTTTTATTTCCTTCTCA
>SNQJ01S0014416.1:246245-266252 GCA_010110895.2 Picea sitchensis | reverse complement strand
TGTTAATAATCTGTATTCATTTCGTTCTGCTCATAAAATCTGGATCAATCATTCTGAATGACCTTCTTCCAACCATCACAACAAAATTTTGCATACTCCAAAACATCTTCTGTTGACATGGTATCTAACTCCGCATCTATTTTATAAACAAATATGGCCCGGGAATTGGCTTCCGCTCGCTAACGGTTCATGCCAACATCAACACCATAAAAAATTGCTTCCAAATTTTCCTCGATTGCATTCTTAGCCTCTTTGCCAACCTCTGATGTAGCTTGCAACTTTGAAACAAATGCCCCTGTTGGGCAAGGTACTAAAGGTTGTGGAAGCCTTGGCAATGTCACATTTCGATAAGCCCCTTTGCGATCATATGTCTGTCCTTTACCAGTCCCATAATATTTGGATAGTAGAATAGTATAATCAGGGTGCATGTGCAAGAAAAACTCTGAATAAAAGTGTCTTGAAAAATAGTGTGGAACCTCATCGTTCCATGACAATTTTCCATATGCCGCCAAAAATCTATTATACATATGTCCTGCGATGTCAAGGTGTTTAAAATATTGCACCTTCAACATCTTCCGCTTTGGCCCATATTTGAAATTGAACATCGAAATGGTGTCTTCTTTTGAAACTCTATTTTTTATTTTCTCCTATTTATCAGGGCCCATCACCTCTGACTTTCACCGCCTCATTAGATCGACAAAATTGTCAGTGGTTGGCCCCATCTTCTGATATGCATCCATAAAGTTTTGCAATGAATGCAAAACAATTTGAAATCTTTTTTTACTCTTTTGAGGGAGTTCCAAGACCACCAAATTATTTTCCAACCTCCTTTTAACACCTGAGCATCGCTCAAGCGTCACTGCTTCAGTAATCCCTTCTCAGGGAAGTTCATCACCAACATCTGAAGGATAGGTGGACGTAGGTGTGTAATCTTTTGTTTCTTGATAACGCGACCTCCTAAATCCACCTTCACCCTCTGCACCGACATTAGAATCTTCGTGAAAACCACTGTCTCTTTCATTGTCGTCCCTTGCTCTAAGCTCATTGTCTACACACACATTTGAAAGTAATTACAACATTTAACTTCACATAAATTTAAATACACAAAAATACAACAAAAATAAACAAAAAAAAAATAAAAAATAGCAGAAATATTCTCTTGTCCTGAGGTATTTCCTACATTCTTAGGTGTAGGAGTATCAATGCACAACCTATCTAAGAAGGTTGCATCCATAGCACTTGCTTGAGCACATTCTGCAATTGATCTATTCACAGACTTGTTTGAAAATCTCCTCTGACGAGATTGTTGTTGGTCACTTGGAGTCTCAATCAAAGGAGTTTCTCTTCTTCCTTCTTGGGAGAACCTAGAGCGTTTGGGAGGAATGTTTGGAGAATCTCCTGTCGACATCTCTCCTCAATATATATCCTTTGAAAATTCATGAAAAGTTAAGCACAAGACAAGTATGAGTTAATATCTCCAACATTGACCAACAAAAATTATGAAGAAAGAGAAAAAGATAAGACCTTAGGTTTCATGCAGTATGTAAACTATTTTATGTCTATATTAGACTTTATTATCCAAAAGGAGGTATTCATTATAATTATTCCTTTAGTCAAAGGGTCACTACAATTGCAAAAGTCTATGGTTCGTTTTTTAGCAATTTACTATGATAAGAGTCTATGGTTTGGAAGAGAAGCCATATCAAAAGTGAGGGTTAAATTTGGTTGTTCTAGAGACTGAAAAAAGTGAAATTTAGTCAGTTATTGACTAAAAAGCCAAGCATATTAAATTAAATGTTGATCGGATGGATTTCAAGGAAAAACCAAATCTACACAAGTAGGCGCAAAGAATAAACATTCAACCATGAATCAATCAACTCAGAGATAAGTAAGGGATAGACAATAGAGAAAATTCTTATCCTTCATTCATCATCCATGCACAGAAAAGAAGGGCATTTGAATCTATATGTATTTAAACACCGAAGTGACGACCATCGATTCGGCTCCTGGCCGACTGCTCAGGCATAGACTGATGACTAAAGGGATAAGGGACAACAGACAAAAACACAATATTTTCATAATAATCAATAAAACCCACACATAGAAGTCATTGAAATCAGAAGTTGGGTTTGCCAAGGGATTGTCATTCAACTCAGAGGTTTATCATTTACAATGCAGAGTTTATCAATAAAAATGTAGAGATGTACCCAATTTCAAGCAATTAAAAATGTAGAGAGAAATCGAAGTTTTAATCAATCAAGCCACATAGGTACTCTCTCATAAGAAGGCACAAAGAATAAACATTCAACCATGAATCAATCAACTCAAAGATAAGTAAGGGATAAACAACAGGGAAAATTCGTATCTTTCACTCATCATCCATGCACAAAAAAGAAGGGCATTTTAATCTATAGGTCTTTAAACACTGAAGTGACGACTGTTGATTCGGCTCCTGGCCGACTGCTCAAGCACAGACTGATGACTAAAGGAATAAGGGAAAGAAGATAAAACCACAATTGTTTCATAATAATCAATAAAACCCACACATAGAAGTCATTGAAATCATAAGTTGGGTTCGCCAAGGGAAATCAATTCAGAAAAACAACAAGCAAGAGGATTACAAATACAAGTTAATAATTTATTATTAAATGGTTCCAAATGGTAATGTTTATAGATATCCACACCCCCCTTGCGTTGTGGGAGGGTCATGCTATCCACACTCCCCTAGATGTGTGATGACTACTACTAGTTGTCTACTAGAGATGTTAGGTCGAAAGGTTTGATGCTTTCAAATTTGGATTATATCTAGAGTTAGATCAATATAGTTGAAACTCCAACATATTTCAACAAAGGAAGGGATGGGAGATGCGATATGGAATTAAGGGTTTAAAAGGAGGGGCGATTCTAAGTCAATTGAGGATCACATTTGGGATTCAATATGCCATTCCTTGTTTCCTCACATAGTTCCTACCATATTTAAATTATAATAATTCAATTTTAAAGATGGATGAATGTTGAATTATTATTATTTCTTTAATGAGGATTATTTGAAGTTTGATTTACTTTATTTATTTGTATGCATGATTAGTTGTGAACATTTTTAAAATATGCATTAGGAACATCGCTTGTTATTATCGTCTACATGTGGGATATGTGTGTGCTAGCTATGCCTACATATCCAACACACATACAATATTATGGTTCAGTAAACACATTAGTTACTAATATCTAGGTTATTAATGAATTAATTAATAAGTTGTCAATTTGAAGTTATATTATATGAATATAAATATCATCAATAAGATAATTACTCAATAACTTTGGTCAATATGTGTGAAGTAATAAATGAGTATAATAATTTGTTCCCATCTAAGACTCTTTTATTTCTATCAGAGATAAATAAATGATAGACAGTAGAGAAAGTTATTGTCCCTCACTCATCATCCATGCACCAAAAAACAGATCATTTGAATCTATAGGTCTTTAAACACTGAAGTGACGACCGTCGATTCGACTCCTGGTCGGCTGCTCAGGCACGGACTGATGATTAAAGGGATAAGGGACGAAAGATAAAAACACAATATTTTCATAATAATCAATAAAACCCACACAAAGAAGTCATTGAAATCAGAATTTGGGTTCGAGAAGGGATTGTCATTCAACTCAGAGGTTTATCATTCACAATGCAAAGTTTATCAAAAAAAATGCATAGATGTACCCAATTTCAAGCAATTAAAAACACAGAGAGAAATTGAAGTTTTAATCAATCAAGCCGCATAGGTACTCACTCATAAGAAGGCACAAAGACTAAACATTCATCCATGAATCAATCAACTCAAAGATAAGTAAGGGATAGACAACAGGGAAAATTCTTATCCTTCACTCATCATCCATGCACAGAAAAGCAGGGCATTTGAATCTATAGGTCTTTAAACACCGAAGTGACGACCGTCGATTCGGCTACTGCCCGACTGCTCAAGCACGAACTAATGACTAAAGGGATAAGGGACAGAAGATAAAACCACAATCTTTTCATAATAATCAATAAAACCAACACATAGAAGTCATTGAAATCAAAAGTTGGGTTCGCCAAAGGAAGTCAATTCAGAAAAACAACAAGCAAGGGGATTACAAATACAAGTTAATAATTTATTAATGGTTGGAATGAGAAACATATATTTAAGCACAATTTATTAAATTCCCTATAGTCTAGGAATCAAATCCAATATAGGGAATCAAATCCAATATAGGCCTCAACTAAGGGAGCATATATCTCGGAATAAAATCCAATATAGGGCCATCCATGCCCAAAGTAGTGTAGTTGGATGAAATACATTCCATGTTATTTTCCTTGCATCAACAATCAAAGGTAATGTCTCCTTGGGAAAATTGACATTCGTAAATGCAAGGTGTCTAAGGGATTGAGGGAATTTTATTCGTGTACATGCAACAAACATACCATATGCATTCACTTGTTGAGAATTGGTGAAATGGTATTCAAAGTGTTATAGATCAAGGGATCCCATGGATTTTATTTATAATATGAGAATCTCATCTAATAAGGACATCATTTCATGTGTAGGACTCCTTCAATATCCTCAATATTTTGAATAAACTTTGTAATCTACTTACTTTATTAAAACCATACAACCAATAGTTTATATCATCAAAATATTTTGAATACATTTTATAATCTAGATTCACATTATTAAAAACCTACAACCAATGTTTTGTAGCATCAAGTGCAAAAATATTGAAAACAACGTAACTTAAAAGATTGAAAACAACATAACTTACGAAAGAGTTAATATAATTTAACGGTAAACAAGGCATTGTAAGAAACATTGTAAGCTAAAATTTGTAAGAAACTTATGATACTCTAATATTACATATGTAAAAATGGATTTATAAATTGAATTCCTAAAGATTTGAAACTTTTAGAAAATACAAAACGTTTGAAATAAAAAGTTGGACAATTTGAAATTTTTATGAAATTTTTATAAAATATGAAACATTTGAAATGACTGTGAGTTGGTCGCGGGGAGCCAGCCATGTGGCCAAGCCATGGGCATGCCCACGGCTTGGCCACAGGGCTGCCCCCCCATGACCAACTCACAACCAATTTTAATAAGAGATTATCTATGCACAAAAAAGAAGGGAATTTGAATCTAAGTCTTTAACACCGGAGTGAAAGACAATAGATTCGGCTCCTGGCCGACTGCTCAGGCACAAACTAATCACTTAAATGCTTACTCTATTCTTTTGATTGTTAAATGTTTATATCAAATTTAAAAACTTAATAATTTCAATTGTTAAATGTCTATATCAAATTAACTATATCCATATTGTTTATAAATTATTTATTAATGTCTATATATCAAATTCTTATTTTTAAGTAAATCCATATTGTTTATAAATTTATTGTTTGTGTGTATAATTTGAACATATAAACAAGTAATTTTTAAATTGTCTTCCTATTTTATTTTTAAATTTATTTTTAAATTGTCTCTCCTATTTTATTTTTAAATTTATTTTAAAAATTACATATATGTTTTAAATATTTTCCATTGTATGTATATTTCACAAATATTCCTTTACAAATTCTAAGATGCATGCGAATGCACAGCAACGAATTCCACAATCAACAATCTATAAAATAACATTTATAACTTATGATAATCTAATATTACATATGTAAAATGGATTTATAAATTTAATTTCTAAAGATTTGAAATTTTTATAAATACAAAACGTTTGAAATTAAAACTTAGACAGTTTGAATTTTTATGAAATACAAAACGATTGAATGACAACCACTTGGTCACATTAATTATGTACAAGCCATGGTTGTGCCCATGGCTTGGCCACAGGAATGGCCCTCGCTACCAAGTCACAACCAATTTTAATAAGAGATTATCTATGCACATAAAAGCAGTGCATTAGAATCAAGTCTTCAACACCGTAGGAAAGACAATAGATTCTACCCCCTATTAACCGGCCATGCATAATAATCACTTAAATGTTTACTCTATTCTTAATATTTGATTGTTAAATGTCTATATCAAATTTAAAAATTTACATTTGATTGTTAAATGTCTACATCAAATTAACTAATTCCATATTGTTTATAAATTATTTATTAATGTCTATATCAAATTCCTCACTCAAGCAATTCAATATTGCTTCATAAATTCCCATTGTTTTCCAGCACGATAATTTGAAACATATAAATATATAATTTTTAAATTTATTTTTTTTTTTTTTTTTTTATTTTTAAAATTTTCAATTATATATATATATATATATATATATATATATATATATATATATATATATATATATATATATTTACAGATGAGATTTACAAGAAATATAATTTATTAAAAAGATTAATATGATGTTCGTCAGATAATATTTGAATATAAGCAAAAGAACAAAAAATATTTCTATGCATAAATTTATTTGAACTAAACCACTTAATAAATTATGTGGTCAAACAATAGACCAAAACTATTACCAGCCAATAAAATATTGTCTTTAAATCTAAACTGACCAGAACAAATGCGCACATACCAAATCTAAAATCTAAATACAATTTCTAACAAATTTAAAATAAACATAAATATAAACATAAAGATTTCTTTTACCACGAAACTATATAATACATTTATGCACAAAATTTTATAACACTTTTTATAATCGAGTGTACAAATATAATAAATGTACAAATATTAACAAATTTGAAATGTAAACATAAAGATTTCTTCTACACGTACCAAACTATATAACACATTTATGCACATAATTTTATAACACTTTTTATAATCAATGTAATCTTTTGAACAATTACACAAACTAATCACAAGTTCATCAAATAGCCATACAAACCGATCAAACAGTTTCTCATATTGATATCTTTTTTTAGTTGATTTAGTTCAACTAATTGTAGATTAATAATAAATTAAGAAATTAGTTGAAACATTTCAAATTAATCAGATTAAGTGGAAAAATGGTAATATACAAGGCACAATTAAATTAGACAGGTGAAATTGTGTTACATGGTTATGAGAGAATGTTGGGCATTTGTATTTGGATTTAGTATGCACATTTTCCATTCGAGGCAGCGTCAACAAGATAGAGAAGGAAGCTAGAGACACAATGGCCTTGGTCACCTATCTTCCCTGCCTAGTTTTAGGACAACACACAACCCCAATGAGATTTGAATAATTTTGTTGTTAAATCGGTTTACTAGGTGTACACTACACACTATTCAACATGTTAGTTTAAAATGGTTGGTTGATATCCTTCTTTTGGAGGGAACAAGACCTACACTATTTTTGTGTGAGTAAGAATACTGACCTGGTTAGGCCAGAGCGATTTTAATAATACAGACTCAGAGTTTCTAAAAAATACATGGCACTTATATTACAAAAAGAATTTAAACTTCTGAGGTTAAGGGAAAGGCTAAGTAGACTCAACATTAATTTCATTTCTAGCTAGTAAGTCTTTGAATAATATCACCACTCCATTTTTAGAGTGGTGATATTATTCAAAGGCTTACCCACTCTAAAAAATGGAGTCCAGGGAAAGGATAAGAAGACAGTAGCATGAATTTCGCTTAAAGTTGGTAACTCTTTAAATAATATGACCAAGCACTATCAACGTGACGGGCTTATAGTGGGACAACACAAATACCTGGATTTTTCTAACTATTTTCGAACGGGTTATATAATTGTTGGTGAAATATTAATTTGGGTCAAGTTCTCGCGGCCAAGTCATCACACCAAATTGGATTGTGACTCTAGTCATGGTGCTTCATCATATTGCCAAGCATGCTAGCTCTAATGGCTAATATTGTGGTTGGGCTGCTTGGCATGCCCACCAGCTTGGCCAGGGCCTATTATTATTATAAATTAAATTTTAAATTAAAAATTTAAACAAGAAATTGTACATTACAGTTAAAATTTAAAATTAAAAGGGAAATTTAAATTAAATTTCAAAATTAGGAATTACAAAGGTTTTGGGCTTACCTGAAGCTCGGCCTGCCCGACCGCCCGCCAACACAATAGCCCGCCCGCTTGCAAGAGCACCCGCCAACACGACGTCCGCGCCAACACAACAACCCAACTGCTCACAATCACCAACACCTTCACCACTATCATAAACAAAAGAGTTGAAACAATCAAGCCACAATCACTCAACACTCACCTACTCATCACAAACGAAGAGCTTAAAAACATTGCAATAACTATGTGTGGTTAATATATAAATAGTTCCCCGGATGGGGTGCCACTGCGACGATGATGGGTGTAGCTCTGGGACGAGGCCACATGACAAAGCATTTGCCACCATTCAACATCACATACCCTCTCAAGTCACCTTTGGCATTCAAATGGCCCGCCACCACCCTCATTCTCTCACTCGCACCCCATAGCTCACATGAATAGGGACCTACGCATCCTCATGGCATCGTGTAGAGAGCCCTCCCGATTACTTCAGCTCCAGCCTTTGCCTACCCGGCCTCCTAAAGTCAGGATGTCGACTCTTTCTTCTCACTCATTCATTCAAACTTCACAGAGTGTCTCCTCCAAGGCTCACTCCCTCCTTCGCTCTGAAATCCATCTCTAGTGTGACCTCTCCTTGCTCGTTTTTCTGATGTGGGGCTTCTCCCCTCCAAGATTGTCTCTCTTCATAAGTCACCTCCCCCGAAGATCGCCACCTTTCGTCATGCCACGACCCCGGGGCAAACCAAAGCGAGGAGCAACCTAGTACAAGGCCCGGGGAAGGAAACCACCTCTAATCCACCTTGGCGGCCTCCTCAACCCTCAAGTAGTCTCCCCACCCACCCCCTGGCGGGTTTCTCCTCGACATCCCCCGCTGACCACCCTCCTGGGCGTTTCCTCCTCGGCTCCCTTTAGTTGTGCTCGCCCTTCTCGCCCACCTGCGATCTAGACACCTGCCTCGGCCGAACCCTACAAACAGGGTCGAGTGGTTTGATCTCCGGAAATTCACTCAATTACACCACCTCCCCATCAACGCCCATCCTTACACCCCAATCCTTCTACGGTAAGTGCTAAGATCAAGCCGAAGCCTATGTCCACTCGAAAATATTAAAGACTTGAGACATCAAATCTCACGGCGCGTGATTAATACGTATCTGCTGAACTACCGCTAGCGCATAGTGGATACCTTGATGGCGTTTCTCCAAGATCTTCGATGGGCCATGGTTGACTGAGACAAAGGAAAAGCACAGGTTTACGTCAGGTCGCGACTTGGACCAAGTTTCTAATGTCTTCCAATGATCTCTTATTTCTTGGCTCAACACCACTGGCTCTATTTTATTGTTCATATTTCGGCCCTGCGTGGCATCGTAGCATAACTTGCCTCCTTCTGCATGGCATCTGGATCTATGATAAGTTTGGCCCCACGTGGCCTCATAGAAAAACTCATATCTTTTTTACTTGACATTTGCAAATAGTGGTTTCCCATAAGGGCACTGTTTCCACCTCTGAACTTGGACACCTGGCAGTGGTTTCACCCACCGCTACCATGTAGATAACTGCCTCTTAGACAACTTTTTTTTTGACTAGGAATCAATACAAAATCTAATTTACACACACACACACACACACACACACACACACACACACACACACACACACACACACACACACACACACAACAATTTTAGCCTCTAAAAATTATTTCTACTAAAAGAATAGTTCAGTCCTAATTAGGGTCGAAGAGTTTTCTACCAAAAATTCCTTTCTACTAAAAGAATAGTTCGTCCGAAAAGAATTTTGTTCACTGAATATCTTCTATTGAATAAATATTGCCTGGATGAAAAACTGCCCTGACAAAATTTTACACGAAAAATCAAGGGTGTCGCCATCAGATCGCTCGATTTGATTCCGTGGTCTCAATCAAAAAATAATATAGTTCAACAAAACACGCTGGAATTTTGATGATATTGTCACCAAAGTGTTACCCACCTCTGTGATTTTACCCTATTATATATTTCACTTTCTTAACTATGCCACCCTCACTAGTGCCCTCATCAACCTACCACACCTTTATATTCGTCAGTAACCCCCTTAAAGCTCTAAGCAACACTAACTTACCTCTAGGAAAACATTTTGCTTCACTAAATATCACACTTGGATACCATAAAGAGAGGACATTCAAATCTAGAGAAGACACTCAAATCCCTTAATAGTCTCACGAAGTCTTAGGCAATTAGGCTATGTCCTCAGAACTATAAACTCGGTGGAATATATTATTTTCATTATTTTAAAATGAAATATATTAATTAAATTATTTTAATTTTTGATTAAATAATAATAAAATTGATATAACTTCTTCTCGGGATTCATATTTTAGTGATGTCTCTTCTTTTGTTTTTCCTTGAATAAAATAAAGCATAATGTGAAACGAGATTGTAAAGCTCAATGTGAATTTCCAATCTCACTTAGATGTAAGTGGGATCAATATGATTTGCTTTTTCACATAGCAATGTTTGTTCTTGGTACATGGGAAGGAAAGAAAGCATATCATTATCACTATAAGCAACTACCATATCTATCTTACCAACCATATCAATGTACAAATCGAGGATTTCATAATTATCTTTCATAATTATAAATAGAGTTAATTGAAAGGGAACAATGGTGAGCGAAAGGAGATTTTATAATGGTAGGAACAATTTTAAGATGTCATAAAATAGATATATCGATTATTGTTTCATACATGCACTCATACAAACAAACAAAAGGGTCGCGTACATCAATTTGGTGTTTACTAGGTTGTGAGCTTAAAATCAGATTATTATTATTATTATTGTCCCACAAAGGATGAGGGAAAGGTCGAGCAAGGAAACATGCTCATCTCATAGCCAATCAACCATTATGTTAGTAGGAGACACCTCTCCCTCATGATTGGCCCCATTTCCATAAGGATCATGGTATGTCAATATTACATATCTTCCAACATATTTAATAGAAAAGGAATAATGGGTAAGATTGATCTAAAGGGTGATTCCAAAATATGTATGCACTTATTAATGTGTATTGACTTTCATAATATTTGTTTTAGGATGATATTTTAAATGCACTCCTTTTGTTGAATTAATGGATTATTAATTTAAAGCGCATGACCAATACCTTCTACTTATAAAAGTTCACTTAGGAGTTCATTATTGAGATAGTTAGAGCCCAGATTGCAAGGAGAGGGAATTGGTTTATGGGGGAAACATGCCTCTTTATAGAGTAATGGAGCCTTAGTAATGGAGCCTTAGTAATGATAGAGTAAACAATACCAATTTTTGTTAGAGTGCCTAGTCATCCCTTGGATTATTGGGGCCACAAGACACTAAGAGAAATTGGTAATACTTTGGGTATGCTCATCACCCTTGCTCTTGTAATTGTTAAGAATATTTCCAACATTGATACACATATTTGTATTTATGTTAATTTAGGAAAAGGCCTTTCCACTCAAATTCTCTTGGAAAGCAAGGATCACGATTGGACACAACTCTTGAATTATGAGCACATTGTCTTTCAATGATGCAAACTTTATTTGAATCACGGAGACATGATATCCTCGTGTTTGCACAAAAAACTTTCTTGTGTTTCTAAAGAGAAGAATATGTTGGGATCCCTCCCTAGAGTTGTAATAGAGGTCTATGGGCCCATTAGAGACAAGGTTAATACAAAAGGGTATATTTTGAATGTAATTCAGGGTACCACACCTAGTTATTATTAAATAAGGCCCTAGGGTAGTGAATACTAAATAAATGTAATGTGGCATCATTAAAGAAGGCCCACTAGGTACTTAGAATTTGATAGGCTATAAATAAATATGGAGTCCTCTTTATTGAGGATGTATAAGAATATTATTGTATTTTAGCTTAGTTCATTGGGAGGTTGCCCCCTCTAAGAGGCAATGAACATGAGTTGATCCTTCCATACAAGGATCCTTTTAAGGTGTTGCCCTACCTTAAGGTTGTTTTGATAAATAAAGTATTGAATCAATTGCCCATTATTTTGAAGATTATGTGTGATTTAACTTTCATATCTAAGGTACACTACATTGGTATTAGAGCACTTTACAAAGCACAATTGGGAAAACATTTCCACTTGGTCTTTTTGTGGAATGGGAGCCATGACACTCAAATTAGTTTCTATAAAATTTATAGAAAATAATTGCATATATATATAATTTCCTCACAAAAATACACAATTAAGAAAAAAAAAAACTACCTGCCAAAATCAAGTTCAAACTCAGGAGATATTGCACCTTGAAACTGCTGTTTTTAGGGCTTTCAATGATGGCTATGGCCATTGCAAAAATAGATATATTTTGATAGAGCACACGGATTGCAGTTAGACCAATGTCATTTGATAAATAATTTTGTATGCTTTGATTTGGTATATTATGTGATATACTTCCGATCAATATATTGCATGATACATCCCTTACAAATTTCCACCCCCAAACCCTGAGGAACCAAATAACGGCCATGTTGAGACAATTTCGAGAGAAGTGGAAACAAATGATGGAAAGAAGTAAACATGTTTAGGAATCAACAAACAAACTAAAGGAATTGTGTAAAAATATCGAGGAGTCATTGGATAGAAGCATCATCACAGAGGAGTATAACTATATTCTCAACAGGGAGTATACAGGAGAAAATTATACCAAGTGTGATATAAAAAAATCTTGTGAACACTAGTATATATATAGCTATCATTTTTGGAAAGACAACTACTTCCATTTTCTTTTTGATGATTTTTCTCCACCATATGAAAGAAAATCATGGAGGAAAGACAATAGCAAGTGGTGCCTACCATTTTCCAATGTGCTTCTTCTACAACATTAGAGATCCTTTTAGAGCCATCCTTTTACTGTTGTATGGAGGATTTGTTTGCTCTAGATGGTTATATTTATTTGGATACACTTGACTATGGTGGGAATTTAGAGCATAGTACTTGGCGATTTGTTAAGCATAGGTGTCATACATTGAGAGCGAGTATGAGCATCTAGACATGGGACCCACGTTTATGGTGCATCTTCTTATGTTAGGTACCAAATGTATTATAATAAGGAGAAAACAAAAATATTGCAAACAATACCAACATAAACAACAAAATATAGAGAGCCACAACACCAAAATGATACCTCTCACTGGATATAAATCCATGTTCACTCTATTCCCTTCGAGGCAACCCAGAGAGCAGGGATTTATTGGCTAACAATTTCAAGACAAAACTTATCAAGTCTTTATACCCTATTTATACTAATTCTATATTCAAAATAACATTCTAGAGGAAGATATTTCTAGAAGCGGAAGCTTTTGTAAAGTCTTCTTACATTAGACTTGTTCACATTATTAAATAGGCCCTATTAACTAATGTCGACCTTTATTACATGGAAAATATATTATTCTACCTACATGAGGGGTTAGTGATGTAACCAATAAACTTGGATGCATTCACAAGATCTAAAAACCATGCAAACAAACAAAAATGGAAAATAACTCTTTTTTATTCCTTCTCCATCCTAACTATTACAATGGAAGTTCAACCCCTTATAACTACCATCTGATATTTTTGAAAACAACTAATTTTAGAAAAACAATTAATTTTAGGAAATTCTCGCATGACTCTAAAATGACCAATAATTAAGAGCTAACTAGAGCGACACTATTTTTCAACTCGCTTTTCTAATTAAGTTCATAAACTAAGAGATAACTGATAATTAGAAATTTAAAAAATTCTTGTAAAAACACTAAAACCCCAATTTGAGGCCTTATATGAAGGAATTTGGCCTCGAAAAAGCGTTGAAACGATGTCTGATTAGAAGGATCAAATTGACACAGTAGTGAACTCTTCAAGACACAACTCCCTATAAAATTTCAGACCAAATGGATAACCGAGTCAAAATTTATGACCCTCCGAAAATCCTTACATCATTCTCCTCTAGTTGAAAAGAGAGTAGCTCCTGCAAGTTACTATGTTCAAACTGTTGCCACTTACCATGATCTAGGTTCAAAAAGTCCCCCTTTGTAATCCATGTACTCTTTGTTGGTGCTATGCCTTCCCACTGGACCAGATATCGGTTATATTGGCCTTGTCGAGTATGAAGGGTTTTCTTATCTAAAATATACACAAACTTTTCATTTTTCTTGCTCAGAATGACCTGTTACCAATCCATCTCTACCTCACTATCATCACCCATATCGTCCCCAAGGAAGATATACAAATCAGAAATGTTAAACACATGGGAAATATCAGGATCAACTGGTAAATCGACCTTATAAGCATTGTCGTTGATTTTCTTGAGAATCTTGCAAGGACCAATTTTCTTATACTTCAATTTGTGGTAGGTTCCTCTAGGAAACTGTTCTTTCCGTAAATAAACCATCACAAATTCACCTTCATTGAATACCTGGTATTGTCGGTGAGCATCTTTTACAATTTTGTTTTGTTCATTAATGGCCTGCAATGTTTGTCTCACATGTTGTTGCAACTGTTGAATGTGTTTTGAAAATGCTTCCCCATCATCAACCATGGATTTCTACCGTAAACAACCTAAAATGGAGATTTACCTGTAGATATATTCACTAAACTATTTTAGGAAAATTCTACTTGAGGTAAATCCAAATCCCACTGCTTGGGATTCTCTCCAACAATTCTCCATAACAGGTTTCCCAAACTCTGATTTACTACTTCGGTTTGCCCATTTGTTTGGGGGTGATAGGCACTGTTGAAATGTAATTTAGTTCCCATTTTCTTCCATAAAGTCTTCCAAAAATGACCCAAGAACCGAGTATCTCTATCAGAGGTAATAGTTTTTGGAACCCCATGCATTCTAACAACTTCTGAAAAAAAACAATTATGCCACCCTCGATGCATCACTAGTTTTCTTGCAAGCAATGAAATGAGCCATTTTAGAGAACCTATCAACAACCACAAAAATAGAAGGATTACATCGTTGTGTGTTTGGGAGCCCCAACACAAAATCCATGCTCAGATCTGTCCATGGGCCCATGGGCACTGGTAATGGCATATACAACCCTATGTTGTGTGAGTGTCCTTTAACCATTTGGAAAATCCTACATTGTGCCACATACCTAGTTATATCATTTTTCATCTCCGACCAATAATACTTATCTTCGATTAAGGATAGTGTCTTATCCTTTCCAAAATGTCCTGCCAAACCACTACTGTGAAGGTCTCTGATAATATTTTCCCTCATTAAACCAATAGGAATGCATAGTTGTTTTCCTTTGAATAGGTAGCCATCTTGCATAAAATATTCGCCCTGATTAAGATCCATGTTCCCAACGACTGGATTCTTCAAATGTTCCACAATATCCTAAAAATCATTATCAGACACATATAGATCCTTTAATGCAACAAACCCAATTGCTTGATTTTCCATGGTTTTCAAAAGAATAGTGCATTGACTCAAAGCATCTGCAACTTGATTATGTCATCCTGATTTGTGCTTCAGAACAAAGGCGTATCCTTGTAAGAAAGAAACCCATTTTGCATGTCTAATGTTCAATTTCTTTTGGGTGCTTACATATTGTAATTTAATGTGATAAATAAATAACACAAACTCTTTAGACACTAAATAATGTCTCCAATGTTGCAATGCTTGCACAATTGCATAAAATTCTACATCAAATGTGGAGTAGTTATTTCTTACCTCATTCAACTTTTCACTAAAGAATGCAATTGGTCTACCTTCTTGGATAAGTATAGCTCCAATGCCTACATGTGAAGCATCACAGTCTACCTCAAACACTTTATCAAAATTTAGTGAGGCTAATATGGGTGCCTCAATTACCCTCTTCTTTAGAAACTTAAAACTTGACTCAACTTCATTGGTCCACATGAATGCCTTGCCTTTGGTGCAATATGTTATGGGTGCTACAATACTGCTAAAATTTCAAATAAATTTTCGGTAAAAGGTAGACAACCCATAAAAAATTCTTACCTATGTTATGCTCCTAGGACTAGGCCACTCCAAAATTGCTATGACCTACTTTGAATCCATCTTGACTCCTTCTGCCGAGATGAAAAAACCCAAAAATACCAAACTTTCTTGCAGGAACTTACATTTCTTCAGGTTTACATAAAGTTTGTGTTCTCCCAATGCATCCAATATAATTTTTAAATGTTGCAAGTGATCTTCTTTGTTGTTACTAAAAACTATGATGTCATCAAAATAAACAACAACAAACTTACCGATATAAATTTGAAGCACAATATTCATCAACCGCATGAAAGTACTAGGTGCATTGGACAACCTGAATGACATCACCATCCATTCATATAGTCCATCCCTAGTCTTGAAAGCAATTTCACATTCATCCCATTTGTGAATCCGGATCTGGTGGTATCCACTTCGCAAATCAATCTTACTAAAATATTTAGCTCTGGCTAGCACATCCATCATGTCGTCCAAGCGCGGTATAGGAAACTGATATTTGATGGTAATTTCATTGATTGTTATGTTATCTGTGCACATGCTCCATGTATTATCCTTTTTGGGAGTAAACAATGTGGGTACATCACAAGGACTGATGCTTTCTCTTACCAAACCTTTCTTTATAAGTTTTCACTTTCTGGTTGAGCTCTGCATGTTGATCCAGGTGGATATCGGTGGCCACCCACCTTTTCCAACTGGCTCAAAACAATTTTCTGGCAATTTGCTATTTTTAGCAGTTTTTAACTTCTGGGGCTAATTTGAGGGCCTAAACAATGTTTTTTCACAATCGAGCACCTGAATGATTGTTAAAGGCTCTTATTTACCCCCCTAAATGAATGTAATCGTCAATACCCTTCCAATGAGTTATCGTGTGCCCTAAACAAATATCGTATGAAAAAGTTACGACCTCGGGAAGTTAATGTACTGACTTACCCCAGCAAGGCCCACATGACTTTTGGTGCTTCATCTCCTAGGGTTAGGTTTTTAGATGTCTATGGTTTTCACATTCATCTTCATTGTAAAAATGCCTTCAGAGCCTCATTGTACTCATCTTCTTGTGAATTAGCGTAGTCGTCGCATCTCTTCTCAGAGATAAGTTATCACCATTCTAGCAAGCTTGTTTTCAGTCTGCATTTTATAGTTTTTCAGTGTATTTCTTATTTAGTAGAAGTCAAGTTTTACTGTATCTCTATTATTGTTCACTATGTCTCTGTGTTAACATTATAAATATATGGTTTCATTTTATTCCACTCATAAATCTGGATCAGTGATATCGTAGTGGTTTGCTCCTTGTCGTTTTTTTAATGCATGTCCCCGACGCGGTCATGTTATAAAGAGTTGGGTATTGAGCTTGTTTCTCTTGAGTTAAACTACTCTTTCATGCCCAAGAAACTGCCCATGGTGGGAGAAAATAAAGACAAAAGGACGGGATATCCTTTCAAAATGTTGTTCGTGGAAGCCCTTGAGTGATAGAGGAATGAGATGATGGACAACTTCACACAAATCCTTTGACGGTTGCCGACAAGCGGCACATCCACCTCAAGCAGAAGCGCCACCCCTTCAAGATATGAATCGATTTTGATATTCCTATATTTTAAGGTCAAATATATGTGTATGCCTAGATAAATAGTTAAACCTTCTAGAAGGGTATATTTTTTTCCACAACTTTTCTGATAGAGAAAACATTATATTTGTGCTCCTCAACGTCATCCCCCATGTCAAATATTGGTGGGAGACTTTCTATGAGAAAAATGAAACAGAAGGATCCACATTATTTGCAGTTGCACCCACTTGGGATTCCTTCAGGGATGCTATTAAGGAACAATACTATCCTGTTGGAAGTTATGACGACTTGTATATAAGATGGACCACATTGCGGCAGGACAGAGACCAAATAGTCCCATAGTTCACCAATGTTTTCCATACCTTGCACACCAAGATGGGTATCAAATATTTTGAGCGACATCTAGTGCTCAAGTACTGCGATGGTATGCATAGATACATCCAGACATAAATGGATTTTTTGGACATCTCATCCTTGGGTGCGGCCTATCAATATGTCGTCAAAATCGAGAAAAAGATTAAACAAAAGACATGACAATTGTTGATGATTACAATTGCACGAGACATCCTCCAAGACACAGACTGGGTGAGTCGACCTGAGAGAGAGCCCATGAGTTGGGTGTTTCCATGAGATGGGTGTGTGGTTCCTCTCTGAGACAGAGATGGAACGTTGTTCCCCTGTGTGAGGTGGTGAAGCCCATGAGTTGGGTGTGTGGTTCCTCTCTGAGACGAAGATGGAATGTTGTGTTCCCCTGTGTAGGGAATCCCATCAGTTGGGTGTGTGGTTCCTCTATGAGACAAAGATGGAATGTTGTGTGCCCTTGTGTGTGAGGAATCCCGTGAGTTGGGTGTATCATTCTATATGAGACAAGATGAAACAATTCATTGTCCTCCTATGTGCAGAGATTTGAGATGATGTGATACTCCAGATGGTTCTCTTACGAGACACAGTGAGAAAGAGATCTGTTGAGTTGGACATGTCTGTGGTTGAGCACAGGTGAACATGATCCTAGTGGTTGAGCACTAGTGATAGTTGTTATCCTATGAGACGCAGTGAGATAGAGATATGGACATCCTTGTGGTTGAGCACAGATAGATGTGCCCCTAGTGGGTGTATGATATCCCTTGCTATATTGTACAAGAGTCAGACTTACCTGTAACCCTATTTTTTATGTAAAGGGTACAGGTCAGCCCCACCATAAAGTGAAAGATAATTAATGTAAAAGATAAATAATATGGTAATTATTAATTATATTCCAAGTTATTGAGGTCAGACCTGTTGTGCTAATAGACACTATTGTTGACAGGTTCAGTCTAATATAAATAAAGGTAATTTTCCCATTGAGGAATCATATCACAAGTGTGATTTTGGAAATTTCAGCAAGTACTTACTTCTTGGGAAAAGTGTGCACCTCTCTTGGGCACTAATATTCTAGGGTTTTGTAAGGACCCTTTTGTGTGCTAGGTTTTATGGTGGTGGAGGTATTTTTCTTGAATAATATAGAAAAAGATTGGTTGGGTTTTCTTCCCTTGTTGAGAAGGGTTTCCCAGGATACTTCTCGTGTACTTATGCATGGTGTTTCTTCTTATGATCTTGGTTGCTGCAACAAATTGTTTATGGTTTAAGTAAAATGATAAAAATAGAATGATCTTCATGCTTAAACCTATATTATTGAAAAATAAACATGGTATTAGAGCATAGGTCTTGAATAACCCATTGCACGAGAAAATTTCAGTCATCCTCTCTCTTCTGCAAAACCATACGACCCTCATAGGGTTTCTAAAAAATACATACGACCTACCTTTCTGAGGATTTTTAGCACTTGTCACTTGGAAGTTAGGGATAAAAAGTGTATAGGAGTGTACGACCTCCTCCAACACACCTCCAATAAGTCTCATATTGCATTTCCGAGCATTTTGACTTTTTGGCCCTAGGGTTTCTAGGGTTTCGCTAATTTCTGCAGAAATTTCAGAATTAGGGTTTCTACAACTCTTTGAAGGAGCTCTTCAGATCACCAATGTTCTTCTATCTTTCAAAGGATTATTGTTGGCAATCATAAGTCCAAAAAAACCTAAAAGTGCTAGCCTAGACTAACTGTTAGATTTTCTAGCCCAGTTGACAAGGGTTTGTGAAAAATCTAAAATTATGATGAACATAATTATGATGGAAGACAAGCTTGGTGGTCCAAGAAAACTCAGTTCCTGGAAGCCAAGACTTCAAGGAGATGAAGACATAAACATCTCAACACTCTCAGGTATGATCCGTACTAATGATAATACTTGGTTAATTGATAATGGTGTCTCTAGGCACATGACCAGTTTTAGAGATCACCTAACAAATTTTGTTGAGAAAGAGACACATCTACATGTTGTCCTTGGAGATGATGCCAGATATAATGTGAAAGGGGTTGGAACTTCTACCTTCCAACTAGATTCAGATATGCAGCT
>SNQJ01S0014416.1:203277-246195 GCA_010110895.2 Picea sitchensis | reverse complement strand
ATGGTGGTGGAGGTATTTTTATTGAATAATATAGAAAAAGATTGGTTGGGTTTTCTTCCCTTGTTGAGAAGGGTTTCCCAGGATACTTCTCGTGTACTTATGCATGGTGTTTCTTCTTGTGATCTTGGTTGCTGCAACAAATTGTTTATGGTTTAAGTAAAATGCTAAAAATGGAATGATCTTCATGCTTAAACCTATATTATTGAAAAATAAGCATGGTATCAGAGCATAGGTCTTGAATAACCCATTGCACGAGCAAATTTCAGTCATCCTCTCTCTTCTGCAAAACCATACGACCCTCCTAGGGTTTCTAAAAAATCCATGCGACCTACCTTTCTAAGGAGTTTTAGCACTTGTCACTTGGACGTTAGGGATAAAAAGTGTATAGGAGTGTACGACCTCCTCTAGCGCACCTCCAATAAGTCTCATATTGCATTTCTGAGCATTTTGACTTTTTGGCCCTAGGGTTTCGCTAATTTCTACAGAAATTTCAGAATTAGGGTTTCTACAACTCTTTGAAGGAGCTCTTCAGCTCACCAATGTTCTTCTATCTTTCAAAGGCTTATTGTTGGCAATCATAAGTCCAAAAAAACCTAAAAGTGATAGCCTAGCCTAGCCGTTAGATTTTCTAGCCTAGTTAACAAGGGTTTGTGAAAAATCTAAAATTATGATGAACATAATTATGATGGAAGACAAGCTTGGTGGTCCAAGCAAATTCAGTTCCTGGAAGCCAAGACTTCAAGGAGATGAAGACATCAACATCTCAACACTCTCAGGTATGATCCCTACTAATGATAATACTTGGTTAATTGATAATGGTGTCTCTAGGCACATGACCAATTTTAGAGATCACCTAACAAATTTTGTTGAGAAAGAGACACATCTACATGTTTTCCTTGGAGATGATGCCAGATATAATGTGAAAGGGGTTGGAACTTCTACCTTCCAACTAGATTCAGATATGCAGCTTCAAATAAGAGAAGTGTTATATGTACCTAGAATGAAGAGGAACCTCGTCTCCATTTTTGCCTTGGAAGACAAAGGCTACAAGATTACCTTTTCAGAAGGAAGAGTTCTTGCATGGCACAAAGACTCACATATAAATTATGCCAAGGTAATTGGTGTCTGAGAAAAAAACTTGTACAAATTAACCATTAGACCAGTCCATGCCCTGCTACATGACACTATCATCTTGAGTGAGCTATGACATAGAAGACTTGCTCACATTCATTATAGAGATCTCCCAACTCTAGGGAAGATGGTAACATGTCTTCCAGAAATACAGATTCAACATAAAGGTGTTTGCAAAGGTTGTGCTCTTGGAAAGAATGTTAAAGGATCCTCTTGAGCAATGAAAATAGATCAAAGGAAATCTTGGGCTTGATACATTCAGATGTGTGTGGGCCAATGACTGTTGCATATTTGAATGGGTACTTGTACTATGTACTCTTCATAGATGATCACTCTCAGAAAACTTGGATTTACTTCATGAAGAACAAGGATGGAGTCCTTGCAAAATTTCAATAATTCAAAGCTTAGGTTGAGAAGATGACTGGAAGAAAGATCAAGGTACTAAGATCAGATAATGTAGGAGAATAAACCTTCAAAGATTTCAACAATTTCTGCATTGAAGCAAGGATCAAGAGGGAGTTCACAGTTCCTTACAACCCTCAGCAAAATGGGGTTGCAGAGAGGAAAAAACATAACTATCATCGAAGAAACCAAAGCAATGATACATGATCAGAGTCTACCTATGACTCTATGGGCAGAAGCATGCATGAAAACAGTGTATGTTCAAAACAAGAGTCCTCATCAGATCTTGAAGAACATTACCCCAGAAGAAGCCTTCACCAGAGTAAATCTTGAGATTGGACACTTTGGGATATTTGGGTGCCCAATATATTTCCATGTACCCAAAGAGAAGAGATCCAAGCTATACCCTTTAGGGAGAAAGGGCACATTTGTAGGATACAATGAATCCTCAAAGGCATATCAGATCTACATTCCTGGTCAGAGACAGATTGAAATAAGCAAAGATGTTGCTTTTGAAGAAGAGATAGCCTTCCAAATCTCCAGATAATCTCAGATGGAAATTTATAGTGAGACAATGCCTTCTCCCCCTTCAGTAGTTCATAGGGAAACATACATTATTCTAGTTGATCCACTTGTCCTGGTTGATCCATTTGTTCTAGTCAATCCATTTTCTCCAATTGACATTCCCAAAGATATTACAATAGGACATAAAAGGCCTACTTGGGCTCGGCAAACTCTCCAGGAAGCAGAGGGACATGCAACCCCTCAAGGGACAACCAGAGAGAGCAAGTGACCAAAGAGATTCTCAAGCTACCTATCAGCCACGAATCACATCATTGACTCTGAGCCTTCTTATCATGGAGAAGCTTCAAGTGAACAGGTATGGAAAGATGCCATGACAGAAGAATATTAGTCTATATTAAAAAATGATGTATGGGACATTGGTCCGAGACTAGAGGGAAAGTTTGTAGTAACTTCCAAATGGATTTATAAAATTAAGCATGCAACTGATGGAAGCATCGAGAAATACAAAGAGATATTTGTAGCTAGAGGGTTCTTGCAAGTGGAGGGAGTTGAATATGATCATACTTTTGCTCCAGTAGCCTGATACACTTCCATCCACTCCATCATTGCACTAGTTGCTTCCATGGGTTAGAAGCTACATCAGATGGATGTAAAGACAACCTTTCTCAATGGTGAAATTGAGGAAGAAGTTTATATCGAGCAGCCATAAGGATTCGTTATACATAATGGAAAATCTCATGTGTGTAGGTTGAAGAAAGCCCTGTATGGACTAAAGCAAGCACCTCGTGCTTGGTACAGGAAAATGGATGGATTCCTGATGAGTTTGGGCTTCAGCAAGAGTGTTGCTAATCCAAATCTGTATTATCACATTGATGGCAACGAGTGCTTAATATTGATCCTATATGTGGATGGCCTTTTCCTCACTGGTTTAGAGAGACTCATTACTGAATGAAAACAAGCCTTGACAACTAAATTTGAGATGAAGGATTTAGGCTTGATGCATTACTTCTTGGGACTAGAAGTATGGAAGAGGACAGATGAGATTTTCTTGAGTCAAGGAAAATATACTATGGAGATATTTAAAAAGTGCGGTATGACGGAATGAAAATCCATGCCTACACCAGTGGTGATGGATCTAAAGAAGATGAGTGATGTTGATTCAGGAGAGATTGATCCACACTTGTACAAACAATTGATTGGATCACTGATGTATCTGGTTAACACCAGACCTGATTTATGTTATGCAATGAATGTGCTTAGCCAGTTCATAAGCCAACCAAGACAAACTCACTAGATTTCAGAAAAACATGTATTGATATACCTATGAGGCACAATTGGATATGGCCTAAGATATGCCTCCAGTGTAGACTTGAGCCTACAAGGATATGTCGATGCAAATTGGGCAAGGAGGGAAGTGGACCGGAAGAGCACCTCTAGTTTTTTATTTACTTTAGGTTCTGCCATGGTATCCTGGTGCAACTGGAAACAAAGATTTGTGGCATTGAGTACTGCAGAGGCATAGTACATATAATTGAGTGTGGAAGTCCGCGAAGCAGTGTGGCTTCACAAACTTGTGAATGATTTATTCGATCATGAGATGGATCCTAATACTATCCATTGTGATAACCAGAGCTGTATGAAGCTCTCTAGAACCCTGTGTTTCATGATAGATAGAAACACATCGAGATAAAATATCACTATATCAGAGACATGGTGCAGAGGAAAACAATACACGTGCAATACCTTCCTACCCATGAGAAAATTGTAGACATCTTCACCAAATCACTTGCCAAGACGAAGTTTGAGTACTTCTGTGAGAGACTTGTCCTAGTGGAGAATGCTTCCCTAGCTAAGAGGGATTGTTGATGATTATATTTGTGTGAGACATCCTCCAGGACAAAAACTAAGTGAGTTGACCTGAGAGAGAGCCCATGAGTTGGGTGTGCCCATGAGATGGGTGTGTGGTTCCTATCTGAGATAGAGATGGAACATTGTGCTCCTATGTGATGTGGTGAAGCCCATGAGCTGGGTGTGTGGCTCCTCTCTGAGACAAAGATGGAATGTTGTGTTCCCATGTGTAGGGAATCCCATGAGTTGTGTGTGTGGTTCCTCTCTAGGAAGGATATGGAATGTTGTGTTCCCATGTGTGTAGGGAATCCAATGAGTTGGGTGTATCATTCTCTCTGAGACAATATGAAACGATGTATTGGCCTCCTCTGTGAAGAAATTTTAGATGATGTGATACTCCAGATGGTTCTCCTATGAGACGCAGTGAGAAAGAGATCTGTTGAGTTGGACGTGCTTGTGGTTGAGCACATGTGAACGTGATCCTAGTGGTTGAGCACTAGTGAGAGTGGTTCTCCTGTGAGATGTAGTGAGATAGAGATGTGGGAATCCCTGTGGCTGAGCACATATGGATATGGCCCTAGTGGCTGAGAACTAGTGGGTGTATGAGATCCCTTGCTATATTGTACAAGAGTCAGAATTACTTGTAACCATATTTGTGATGTAAAGGGTACAAGTCGGCCCCACCATAAAGTGAAAGATAATTAATATGGTAATTATTAAATATATTCTAAGTTATTGAGGTCGGCCATGTTGTTCCAATAAACACTACTGTTGACAGGTTCAGTCTAATATAAATAAAGGTAAATTCCTCATTGAGGAATCATATCACAAGTGTGAGTTTGGAAATTTCAGCAAGTACTTACTTCTTGGGAAAAGTGTGCACCTCTCTTGGGCGCTAGTCTTCTAGGGTTTTGTAAGCACCCTTTTGTGTGCTAGGTTTTCTGGTGGTGGAGGTCTTTCTCTTGAAGAATATAACAAAGGATTGGTTGGGTTTTCTTCCCTTGTTGAGAAAGGTTTCCCACGATACTTCTTGTGTACTTGTTCATGGTGTTTCTTCTTGTGATCTTGGTTTCTGCAACAAATTGTTTATGGTTTAAGTAAAATGCTAAAAATGGAATGAACTTCATGCTTAAACCTAGATTATTGAAAAATCAATAGTATTTTGGGTCTAGGAACCCCTCACATCAGAAGCAGGGAAAGGGCAGCCTAACCCACAGAACAAAGGAAAGAGAAAAGATCGGAAAACTCATGACAACCAATCCAAGTAGTAAGCAAATAAGGACAATGGGAAGACGAAGAAAGATATCGGGAAGTGATGCAACTTCCATAAGAGCCCCTGACATAACATTGTTGATTATCGCTCAAAGAAGTCATTAATGGCTGAAGTAAAAGCCTTTGAATCAGATGTGGGTTCTGACTCTGAGTTAGAACAAGAGAAGGGGAAACAAATTATTGACACAGAACCCAGTGCCACTGTTGCTACAACCAAGATCCATCCCGGTGAACCTGATGATCCAGAGGAAGGCGAGCGCCTCTTCCATTCAAAAATGTGGGTGAAATGAACTCCACTACACTTCATCATTGATAGTGGTAGCCAAAATAAACTTATCTTAGTAGAGGTCATCAAGTGGCTAGCCCTGCCGACAACTCCGCACCCACAACCCTACATCATTGGATGGCTCCATCAAGGAAGTGATCTTTGCGTCATCCAACAATGTCACATGTCATACGACATCAAGACATTCAAAGATTAGGTGTTGTGTGATGTTTCTCCCCTTGAAGGTTGTGATGTTATTTTGGGCCAACCTTATTTATGGAAACGTCCTGTTGTATATGAGTCTAGGCCTTGCAGTGTTATTATTACTTTGAACAGGAAATTATATAGGATACCTGAGGTAGTCCCATCTAGTGTTATTTCCTTGATCTCTTCCAAGCAATGGAGGAAGGTCACTTCATAGACCGAGAAGTTTGTCTTCTTCGTGATTCGCTCTCAGAGTGAGCGAAAGGTTGCAGCCACATTCATGGCCTCTGCGACTGACCTCTCCACGTAGTAGAAGTAAGTGGATAAGTTCGTGGAAGAATATAAAGACATATTCTCATCACCTACTGGAGTACCTCTGCATTGTCAGGTCAAGCATCCCATTAATCTGACCCCCAACGCATTGCTACCAAATGGGTCCGTCTATCGTTGCTCGTTGCTAGAAAATGAGGAGATCAATAGTCAAATCGAAGAACTGATCCACACGAGGCACATCTGACCCATCTCATCACCTTGTGGAAGCTCAATCATGTTGGTGTAGAAGAAAGACGGGATCTGGTGACTCTAGATTGATTATCGAACCCTAAACAAAATCAGAGTCAGGAATCGGTACCGAATTCCCCGAATCAACGATCTCCTTGATCAACTCAAGGGGGCCAAATACTTTTGTAAGATTGATCTAAAGTATGGCTACCATCAGGTCCCAATAAAATAGACAAATTTATGGAAAATTGCCTTCAATTCAAAAGAAGATATTTTTGAATGGTTGGTCATGCTCTTTGGTTTGACGAATGCCCTAGCAACTTTCATGAGGTTGATGGATGATATCCTTCGGCCTTTCACTAATTCTTTTGTGGTGGTGTATCTAAATGACATCCTCATCTATAGAAAGACTTGGGCAGAACACTTGAAGAATATTCAACAGGTTATGCACACTCTACGACAACACAAGCTATATGCCAAGTTGGAAAAATGCTCCTTCGACATGGGCAAGGTCTAGTACCTAGGCTACATTGTTGATGCACATGGTGTGCATGTTGATCCAGCCAAGGTCCAGGTCATCCGTGACTGGACAACCCCAACCATGCTCACCGAGATTAGAGCTTCTTAGGCCTTTCCAATTTCTATCGTAGGTTCATGTTGGGATTTTCCCATATTGCATGGGCCCTCAGTCAAATAACCAGAGGTGGTGGTAAGGAAAACATTTTGTGGGGCATGTCCCAACAAAAAGTGTTTGATGATCTGAAGCAGTGCTTGTGTTCAACACCAGTGCTCTCATTACCTGACCTACAATAGTCCTTTGAGATCGAGAAATATGCTTCAGACTATGTTGTGGGTGCAGTCCTCACTCAGTAGGGCTACCCTGTGGTCTATCATAATGAGACACTATCAAATGTCATCTGTAAATACCCTACTTACGACAGAGAAATGTACTCCATTATGCAATCCTGTTGCCAATGGAGGCATTACTTTCTTGGGAAGGAGACAATCATCCACACTGATCATAATTCGTTGTAGTTCATGCAGACACAAGGAAAATTGCAGAATGATTGCCATCAGAAGTGGTCCACATATTTGCAGTAGTTTCAACTCAACATCAAGTATAAAACAAGAAGTACCAATCGAGTAAATGATTTCCTCAGCCGAACTCCAGTCATGACACTCACCATAGTGCTAGACTCTTGTATCCATGAGACCTCTGGGTGGCCCCACCTCTATGAGACAGATCTCGACTTCGCCAACACCTACCATATGTTGGTTGCCAACACAGTTTTCATTAATTTCCATATTCAGGATGGGATGATGTGCCATTTGGGGTATCTCTGCATTCCATCAAGAGAGTGAGCGAAGATGATTTGGGAATCCCACTACAGTCGGGTGGAAAGACACTTCAGCATGGAAAATACAATGGCAGTGATGCAATGACAGTTCTACCAGCCGAAACTTCGACATAACGTCAACAAGTATATATGGTCCTGCACTGCTTGCGTTATTGCAAAACTGACCATCAAGAAATAAGGCATGTACACTCCTCTGCCTACTCCTGACATACCTTGAGAATCCATCTCAATGGAATATATGTCGAGCATCCCTTCCACCAGGCGGGGAAATGACTGTGTTTTTGTTGTTTTTGATCGCTTTTCCAAGATAGCAATTTTGGCCGCCTACAAGAAGATCATCATGGCGGAGGACGTTTCCAATATTTTCTTTGAACAAGTGTGGGTACAGTTTGGTATCCCACAAACCATTATCTTAGATTGGGACAACCAATTCCTCAACACATTCTGGTCGAGCCTTTGGTCACTGCTGAACACCAAGGTCACCAAGTCCATTGCCTTCCACCCCCAGACGGATGTCCAAACCGAGGTCGTCAACCAGATGATCGTGCACATTCTACACATGTACAATTTGAAGCACCCTCGCACCTAGGATGAGAGTCTTCCCTATGTTCATCATAGCTACAACAGATCCATACATAGCTCAATCGACCATAACCCCTTTCAGGTGGGGTTGGGATTTCAACCATTGGGTGCCATGGATGTTGCAATACCCCTTGCGACCACCCAGGAAAATTCGTCGCATGATTCAACTGTAGCTGAAAAATATGCCCGGTTCATTGATCTGATCCATTACATCCTCCAACAGGTCATGATATTTTACAGAAGTCCAATGCCAAGTACAAGCAACGCCATGATCAACATCGGGTGGCACACCAGTTTCAGGTGGGAGACAAAGTTTGGTTGCACTTGTAGAAATAAAACCTTACAAGGCCTTATAGGAAGCTTCATCCACTTTGTTATGGTCCTTACACCATTACCAAGTTTTTGGGTGACAATTATTTTGAGCTCAACCTTTCCCCCTTCCTTGGCTTGCACCTAGTGTTCAATGTGGACCTCCTTCAACCTTATTTTCCACCATTATTGGACACCTCGAAGATAAAAGAACAATTGACACCAAAATATCTCAACCCTGACTACATGGAACATGAATCCACTAATCATATCGTGGACACACAGGTCAAGGTCACTCACCATCAGAGGATCCAACTTTATCGGGTTGTCAAAGCAAAGCAACTCCTGCACCAAGGCAAGTGGCTCACTCAGGGCCAAATTCAACATAAATTTTCTCATCTAATGAGGGCACTCAACGCAATGGAGACCATTGATTCATAAGGAGGGAGGATTTATCCAAGTGGATATCGGTGGCCACCCACCTTTTCCAACTATCTCAAAACAATTTTCTGGCAATTTTGGAAATTTACTATTTTTAGCAGTTTTTAACTTCTGGGCCAATTTCAGGGCCTAAACGACATTTTTTCACGATTAGTCACATCAATTATAGCCAAAGTCTTTGATTAAGACCCCTAAATGAATATTCTAATTTCTTCCTTTCCAACAAGCTATCATGCGCCCAAAACATAGATTGTATGCAAAAGTTACGACCATGGGAAGTTAATGTACAAACTTACCCCAACGGGGCCCACATGACTTTTGGCACTTCATCTCTTAGGGTTAGGTTTTTGGCATTCATATTTTCTGTAAAAATTCCTTTAGAGCCTCATTGTACTCATCTTCTTGTGAATGACCATAGCTATCACATCTCTTCTCAGAGATAAGTTGCCACCATTCTTGCAAGCTTGTTTTCAGTCTGTATTTTATAGTTTTCAATATATTTCTTATTTAATAGAAGTCAAGTTTTATTGTATCTCTGTTATTGTTCACTATGTCTCTGTGTTAACATTATAAATATTTGGTTTCATTTCATTTTTCTCATAAATACGAATCACATGTTGTGTAGGACTCATACTATAGGTTGTCTAATTAGGTAAAGATGGTCATGGGATTAAATCAATGTGATGTTGAATATCCGTCTTTGGTGGAAGACCATCAGGTAGTTCATTAGGGATAACATCAACATATTCTTCTAGTAACTTATCCAATTCAGTAGGAATTGGTATGTCTTACATGAACCCTTTTTTCACTATTAATGCATAGTAGAATCATGTTGCCTTCGTTTCCTTAACAAATTCTCTTTCTGAAAACATATTCTCAGTTTTTCCCTCATCCTTAAGGGGCAATAAGATGACTTTCAATCCATCCTTTCAAAAGGTTTAGGTATTCTTTCTTCCATCATGCACGACTTTCCTTTCATATTTCTGAGGCCTCCCAATATTAGATGACATGCATCCATCAGAATGACATCACACCATACTTCATCTTTGTAAGTCTTACCAATGGAAAACTTGATCAAACATATTTTATTAATGGTGACTTCATTCCCCTTTTTGAACCATGCAATTCAGTAAGGATGGGGATGTGTTTCACAACGTAATTTCAAATTATCTACCATCTATTTGGAAACCATATTCTCACAACTATCACTATCAACAATAACTTGACATATCTTTCCCCCGAAAGTGCATCTGGTTCGAAAAATATTTGTCCGAAGCCAAGAATCTTCATTGTCGCTACTCTACCTTTGCTCTTTTTTGGAAATCACCATTGACCCATGTATCATAAGAATCTTTTCCATATCAGGCAAGACTTCAGATTCAAATCCTTCTTCTTCATTCTTAGCTTGGACCAAGTTCAAACTACGTTGTTGTCCTTGCTTCAACTCTTGCATGTTATAATTTGGGCATTCCCTCTACACAACACCTGAATGTTAGGATATCTAGACACTTAGGAGTTAGTTACGATCTACTTGGTCTAATGTGTCGTTAGGTAAAAGTGTGTTTCTCAGTGTGTTTCTTTAGTATGCATTAGTATGCATTTGTAGTTAGGAAATCCGATGGTCACGATATGTTCCCGACATAGAGTGATCTGAAGGTTCATATTCTCCTTGATCTTAATGAATACATTGATATGTGGCTTAGCACCTGATTGATCCATGATATATATTTAAAGAGCATGGAGGGTCATTTATTGATGATCGGTTGTGAGAAACTCTCTTGTAAAATCTCTTTGTAATCTTTTTCTTTTGCATTAATAAACTGCTCCAAGTGGCTGTGTTGGTTGGGGTCATGGATGTTTCCCCGTAGGGTTTTACCATGTCAAAACATCAATGTGTTGATCTTTGATCTAGTTGTGAGAGTGGCTACTGAAGGTTTTTGTATTCCCAAGATACGTCCATTTCAGCCAGATCCGAAGGTATAAATCTTGAATACGCCCTTTTTTAAATTTTTGTAGAATATTATTTCGGTTTTATATTATTTTTTTCCAGGTTGCTACTCTTTTGGATCTGTGTATGCTCTTTTCCACGCACCCTATGCAGTCTCGAAAAATCAGAAACAAATAGGAAAAGGTGCATTTTCTGGGTAAGTTAATCAAGATCTAACACTTGTTGTCATCGAGAAGCAGATTTTTTTTCTTATGTGAAAATAATTTTTTATGAGCACGCTCTCCAAGACCATATTCAACAACAACAACAACAATCCTCCTTCTAAACAATACAATATGCTTTTCTATCTCACTTGGTTAAAAGATTCCTTATTAAGTAAGAGGTCTCGAGTTCAAGTTTCTTTTATGTTACTTCTTTGAAAAAGTTCATGCATCCATTGTAAAGTGTATTTCACTCCAAGTATAAAAGTGAATCACTATAAGTAGCTTTAATATTTTGTTTTAAAGTTATTTATTTTGCATGGAACTTTATTTTTATAAAGCAACTTCATTGTAAAAGTGATCCTCGCTTCTTTTTATAATAGTGGGTCACTTCATAAAGCAACTTATTTGTAAAAGTGAGGGCATAACTTTCACATCTGAAGTCCGTTTTCAATGCCGATTTTTTTAAAAACCACCTATTTCTTCAAGATCTTTCCATCCAAATCATCAGTGTTAGTTTTTAAATCCATATTATGTACATATTTAATATGGCTTCTTCTAGTGATCTTTTTCTTACCAGCACCAACTAATTCCAATGGAAATCTCATATGGAGGATTTATTAAGAAGTAAAGGATTGTACCAGATTACCTTCGGAAAGGAAAAAGAATCCACTGATGATGAAAATAAAGTCAAATGGGATAATAGAATGAAGAAGCATGTGGACTGATCAAAATGTCCACCTCTCCTAACTTAAGGTTCCACCTTCAATCAAATGATAAACCCAAAGAAGCTTGGGAAAATATTAGATCTGTGTTTGGTAAAAACAATATTATTCAAACACTTGAGTTAAAAAATCAGATATTGACTTTAAGTCCAAATGATTTTCTTGCATTGAGACTATCTATCTAAGTTTAGAAAACTTAGAATTTTATGTGAAAGAGTGTAATAACATAAAGTTGGAGGAAGAACTTTGCATCTATATTATTCTTTCTAAGCTAGGTAGTGCATGATATGTGTTTGCATACCTTTTATGCTATGAGAGGCTCTAGGGTAAGCTTATAAAAAACCCCTCTTAGCAGAGTCCTTTTGTGATGCTTTGGTGAGCAAGATAAGTGTGTACAACAACTTGGAGTGATCAACAGCGCAAAATTACTCTGAAAAACTTAGTGTCCTAGTAGAAATATAAACCAAAGATCCCAAGGAAGCAACATCCTCGCCACAACAAAAGGAAAAATAAGGGTCCCAAACCCGCAACAACACTTCAGCTCCTAATGGTGACAAAGGAGCAAAATAAAAAAAGAGGCATACATATACAGCTTTTGTAGGAAATATGAGTAAAGCAATCAGTCAAATTTTTTCAAGAAGATGGCAACTTTAAAAGTAGTGATGAAGAAGCAAAAAAATCAATATTGATTCTGCCTTCTTCTTCTCCTTGGTATGCTTTACATACGGTTTCTCCTTTAGTGCGACTTCTACTTCTTCTTCTAATGAGTAGTGTATTGACTCCAGAGCATCTTATCCTTATATGGCTAAGAGAAAATATATTTTCCACTCTACATGGGAATATATGTACTAATAAAATATTTTGTTGGTGATGATAGATCATGATGATTTGTAGGATTTGGAACCAATTCAAATGTAGATAATGGCCATTTCAATGATAGTGACAATGTTAGAGTCTTTCCTATAACCTTCTATCGGTATATCAAATCCTTTCGTTCGGTGAAGGTAAAACCGTGAAGTTTTCACCTCACCAAGTTGTAATTAAGGGTTTTAAATATCCTAAGCATGTCCTCGTAACTGGGATTGTTGATGATATTAGCAGGTTCTATAAGTTTGACAACTTTGAGGGCATAATCTTATCATTTTTATTTATATGGTAGTAACGAACAGCTTTGCGGAGTTTGGTTAACTAAACTATCACTCATTGCAACAGCAATGTAATCAACAGATGGAGACTAGTCTTCCTCTTGTTTCATCCAGATATGGTCTACAGGTTGTGTTACATCGGCCGTATCATCGTGATGACGGTTTACAAATGTGCCTCTTGGCGCATATGAAACCCTTGCAACATTCCGTGGCTTGTGGCGGGTCACTTTTCTTTTCCTTATTTTGGGTGTAAGTATTTCGCTTTCATTGATGACTTTTCTAGGCGTACTTGGGTTTACTTCTTAGAAGCCAGAAAAGTTTTTTTGAGAGCAAGTTTATGGCCTACAAGGCCCTTGTAGAAAACAATATAGACATCAAATTCAGAGTTAAAGAAACAAAATAATGAAAGCCGAATATGTGAGAATAATTTGCAATATTTACCACAGAGAGAATCCAAATGCAACACATTGATACATATACACCACAACAAAATGGTGTTCTTGAGAGAAAAAGAACACATTAAAAGAAATGGATAATTGTATGATCCAATCTAAAGGGATTAAGTCTAAATTATTTGGTGGAAGCCATCAATTTATTACAAATACATAGTAAAACACATTCCACAAAGGCTCTTAAAAAATATAACACTAAAAGAGCTTGGACTAAATTAAACCAAATGTAAGTCCTTTTCGTGTATTTGGCAGTATAGCGAACGCATTCTTGATGAGAAAATGTAAGCATTGCAACCTAAAAGTGAAGTGTATATTTATTTGGTTATTGAAGATTTCAAGGTTATAGGCTTCTTCAACCACATTGTAATGAAATTATTATTAGAAGATATGTTAAAATTTGGTAGAAATATCTTGGTACGCAAATTCTTCGGCGATTACCTTCTTCGGCTATGATCCATCTTGATGATTATGCCTTCCTTTAGTTCTACAAGCCATCTTTGGCGTTGAGACTTCTTCTTCTGCGTTTCTTCTTCAGATGATGGCAGTGGGGATGAAAATCCACCTCCGCTCTCACTATCTAGATGATTCCATTGAACTGAACCAACGCCCGACACACCAACGCTTCCTAGATGGGTCCATTCAACCGCGAGAATCAAGCTGAGTGATGTGTGGTGACCCTTAGGATCAATGTTGGGCATTTCTCGAGTTCAAGGCCTCTTCTCTGACCCCAGGCTCAAGTTTCTTAGATGCATGATACAAAGACTGTTTTGGAAGCAGGGTCATCTGAATTTGGACATAACAATAAATGAAGAATATTGTTTTTTAATGGAAAAATATACTTGGGATTTTGCACCTCTTCCAAAAGGAAGAAAACTTGTATATGTAAATGGGTCTGAGAACTAAGTACATGCGTGGATGGAAGTGTTGAAAGACACAAGGCTTGGTTGGTTGCCAAAGGATTTTCCCAAGTTATGGAAAGGAATTGAGGTTATAATGAAACATTTTCCCCATTAGCAAAATTGAATTCAATCCACCTTGTTCTTTCCCTTTGTGCCTCACATAAAATTGGGAGGTCCATTAGATGGATGATAAATCCCATAAGCCTTGCATAGAAGGTTGCAGGAGCCAAATGTAAACAACCTCTCTTGTATATCAGCCAAAATGACTCTATCATGGTAACACATAAGAAATATCTTTATGGTCTTAAACAAAATACAAGCTTGGTATGCGGAAATGGACAACTTTCTTATTGTAGCTTTGGATTTTTTTCTATAGATGCTATTTTGATCCTAATGTATATACAAAGTAGGAATCCATCTCATGAAATCCTTGTTCTTTATGTTGATGACCTTATCCTTAGTGGTGGTGACTCAAAACTTTTGACATGAGAAACCATCCTTAAGAATAAATTTGAAATGACAGGGTTAGGTTTTTTGCACTATTTCTTTAGCCTCCAGAGGTTTTCAAACCAATGAAGGAATTTTTCTTTCCAGGTCTAAGTATGCTTGCATGACCTTCTTCATCGCTTTCCCATGGAATATTGTAAACCAACCTTCTTCTCTCCCTTCGATCTGGACTCAAGCTTGAACACCTTTACTTCTCCCCAAAGTTGAGTGCCCACTTCTTTTTGTAATTGGATTAGAGTAGCCTCTTATACTTGACTCATACATCCGATCTTTCCTTTGTTGTTAGTCTTTTTCACAGTATATTCAGGCGCGAGAATCCATTAGAGAAGCTAAAAGGCTTCGCCGGTTTTGTGGGGATGCAGTTGATTCGGAATAAATTATTTTCAATGGGCTTTCCTTCTTTGGATTTGGTTTCAACAGTTGATTAGACCCTTAACCACGGTGATCGAAAGTATATCGGTTGTATTTCATCCTTAGTTTTGGACATTTTATCGCCTTGGGCTTAAGAAACTAACATGATATTTGCTTTTCTTATTGAGCGAGTATCAGTAGCGGTAAGCATAAGTTAGGAAGTGGGTGGCCCATTGAGATCCTTCAAAGTTTGGATTCCAACAAAAACATCCGACTAGCCTTTGGTGAGACAATGAAAGTGCCATAAAGCTCGCCAAAAAACCCAGTTCAACATAAGCACAACAAACACATCGAGCTACACATGCACTTCATCAAAATATCATTCATGATCATATTATTGAAGTGTTGTTTTTCCCTCTGAGAAGATCAAGTTGCACACGTTTTCACAAAGTCTCTTACAAAAACAAAGTTTTCCAAACTTTAATCTATGTTAGGAGTGTGAAGTGTCATTGGGGGGATACATATTAACCTCCTTACTTCTCCTATTGTGTCACTTTTGTAAATCGTTCAATCCTATCACAAGTTTTTATTAAGGGGGGTTGTTAGGATATCTAGACACTGCTTGATTAGTTAAAGATCTACTAGGTCTAATGTGGATTACGGTAAAGAGAATGTGTTTATTAGTGTATTTCTTTTAGTATGCATTTGTAAGTTAGGAAATCCAGATTACGATATGTTCGACATAGAGTGATCCGACGAATCATATTCTCTCCTTGATCTTAAGTACATTGATCTATGGCTTAACTTTCGATTAGTCAATGATATCTATTTAAAGAACATGTAGCAGTGTCATTTATTTGATATTCGATTGCCGAGAAGCTCTCTTGTAAAGTATCTCTACGTAATCTTTTGATTTTTTCATTAATAAAAAGCTGCTCCAAGTGAATTAGAACGGGTAAAAGGGTGGATGTTTCCACCTTGAGGTTTTACTGTCTCAAAACTTGTTGGTGTGTTGATCTTTGATATAGTTGGTAATTGGATTCTTGAAGTGTTTGTCCAGCACATTTGAATACTTGTGTTGTTGAACATTGAAACACACATAAGGTCCTCCTATACCACCATCATAACCTATACCCCTATGAAATCATCTTCCTCATAGTTGATCTAGGTTACCTTGTTGATTATCTTCTGCTTTCTCAACTCCTTGGGACGATTCGCCTGTCGTTAAAACCACCCAGGGAAGATGATGCGCACCCCTCCCTTTCTCTTACTATTCCATTAGAGAAAATTGTCGGTTTTGCTTTTCCTCGGCCTTTAAGGATAATTGGTATGCCTCTTCCACTCTACAAACCCTATGCATGCTCAATTCCATCTTGAATATAAATTTTTAAACAATTTGCATACCTTGTAGCTAGTTGTTCATCAATTTCACTTGGTGATCCCTGTAGCGAATGGAAAACTGATAACAATCATTTGTGAGTTCCTCCATGGTGAATAGATTTTTCTTCAAGTTCTGAAATCTATGAAAGGGTATGAGATATTATCCCGATATCTAGGGATAACTAGGAGATCATGTCTGAAGTACAATTCTTAGACATAGATCTGAAGGCCCGGGATTGGCTTTGAGGCATGGCCTGGAGGGGCTATCTTTCTCCTTCTTAGCCCAGTTGTCCTGTCGGCAACAATCTTCCATGCATGCCGGCTTGGACACATGGGAGAGGACTCTTGCTTCATGAGTAATTGGTCAGAGGTATCATGGTATGTGTCCATGTTTGATCATTATAACCTCTTATATATGCATTATGTTCCTTTCATTTCTGATGAATGATTGGATATTACACTAATCCTCTTTACCATTGTTGTGGTGATTGATTTGGTGACTTAGCAAGTTGATATTCATGGGTTTTTAGTTAGCCACCAAGGGAGATTTTGCGAGCCATCGTCGCTCCCACCATTTTTGTAAATTTTGCATCTTGTACCACCGCATCATCCCATTCCCTAATTAGGCCATTAGGATGAAGCCTTTGAGGGTTACACTTTGTCTTATGGGAAGGAAAGGCCGGGGTAAAAGCGGTGGTAAAAGATAAAAGCCATAGGAAATAAAACCTAGAGATGCTTAGCCGAGGGATCAGAAGGCAATAAAGGCCTCTCAATAGAAACTAAAGGGACCTGAAGAAAAATAATAAAGCAAGAGATATAACGAGGATGGGAGGTCTCATCGAGGGCCAGGCCATTATGTTCATAGGTATCAACGGTATGACATTGCCTATACTCCCGGTCACCACGCCCGGAAATGACCTTTGGTTGTAGGAAAGGGGATTACCATCCTGAAACCAACCTTATCATTTATGGGAATGCAGTGGAGTAACCTTTGTCCACGACTCACAGTCGCAAGCCAGAGGCCGTTAATCCTAATTAGGAGACAAATAAAAGAAAGAAAAGAAAATAAAAAGATAAAAGGCAATAAGGGCTTGGAAAAATGCATCCCTTGGCGGGTACAACTCACCTCCTGCAAAGAACTTAAAGGGCAACACTTTCCCTTGAGATGCTACTGTATTTGGACATCCCTAAAAAACCATATCACCTCATAAAACATGGCTTGAATAATCTTCTAAAGGAAACTTTCCATCTCTTGTGGGTATTAGCCCAATAGGTTATTTTATCGGTTGCTTAGCTTTGTATAGTAGATCGTGTAATGTCTTTGAGCTCTTAGATGATATGCTACGAATTTCATGCATGTATTTGATAAATTTAATGATGAAATATGATTGACGTGCTATGATCCAGGACTAATATGAGCCTATGGAAGTAGTCTTTGATGTCACGGGGACCATACCGGTAGTTGAGTGCAGTGGACCGATACAGATGGGGATATGATTAGTTGGGACCTCCATGGCACTGAAAGCCCACATATGGATTCTTCAGGATGGCGGTGGAACCTTCCTTGATAGTCGCATGAAGAAGGACGTCCCCACCCAGGACGCTTTAGCAAATCCCAACCTAGGGGGATCACTTGGAGATGAGATGATGGCTTTTTGATGGGCCGGGGCATGCAGGCGGTGGACACGTTTTAAGGCATGTGGCGGTGTCATTTGTTGGCGTCAATGGCGGAGTTGTAGGATCCCGGGGGCCAGATTTTCTTCTTGAATCTTGATCTTGCCCAAAAGGGCCAAAAGCGTCTCCCTCCCGGGGGCGTCTCCCTTTTTAGCTCATATTTTGACATTTTAGCATTTTGATGTAATAAAGCAGGTGTAATATTGTTAAGTTAGCCTTGTCATTTGTTTTAATGACCTATTTTTGTAATTAAAGGTCATTTTGGATAGTGATATAAATAGAGACGTTGAGCCTCATTTTAAACATAACACAACTCCACTCTCTTGTGAGGAGAATTACTTTAGTCTTTTGTCTTTGTATTTTGGCTCTTGGAAGTGAGGCACTACACTTGTGGAGGATCATCTTTGGCATGTTCATGGTGTTTTTATCATTGGAAGGTTTACACCTAGGGTTTGATTTAGCTCTTCATTGTTTTGCATGAAAAATATACTTCCAAAACTTCTTGATTGAATGGTTTCATAGGTTAAATATCTTACTTTTATGGTTACATTGTTGCTATTTGCTTAATCATTTGAATCCAGGGAGACAAGAACACAAGTAAGATCCTTGCTTTATGTTCCCATGATAAAGACTTGTTTAGTCATTTGATTAAAAAGAATATAGCCTAGCCATTGCTACATAATTCCCCTTTTACGAGTTAGTTACTTAACATAAGTTGAAGAAGGAAGGCAGCCTAAGGCCTAATTAAGTTTACACCTGAGGTTTTTGACCTTTAGGGTTTGAAAAGCCTTGGCCCTACAACACTTTGCAACCCTAGATTTGCGTGTTTTGGAAGCTAGCGGCCGTTTGCAAAGAGTTTTGGGAAAGAGGGAGGAACGCCAGGGCCTTGCTCAAGCAACACACGAATGAGCCTCCTCCCCTTAGGAGTTTGACTTCCTTGTGCACGCCATTCCCATTTTCCATTTAAGCCCAACTCTCTAGATCATGGGACGTTTAGATCCTTCAAGCCTGGCCTTACTCCTTGACTCCACATTCTAAGGCACTAGTCTAGAACTCTCAACGTTGAGTCAATTGTATTGAAACAACCTTTCAAACTTCAAAATTGAAACCCTAACTATCCTAGCGTCTAACCCTAGCTGACTTACTAACCCTAACTCTATGATGGCGTCTTGCCTCTTGAACTTTTTTGCCTTGGTATTAAAATTCATGACTAGTCTCATCTAATGATAGACATAGGAGCATTGAATATTTTCCTTGGCTTATTTAACAAAACGTTCACCTCAATATCTACCAAAACTAACCTAGATTAAAGATGACGTCACCCTAAGAGGCTTGTATAACAACATTATATGTGGCATATTTATGGTATTTAATGCATTGTGATAATTCAAAGGATTGATATTGTACATTAGATGCACCATGTTTATTTATTGAAGAAGTAATGATAGAGCCATAGCCTTTATTGCAATCATTGACTTCGTCAATAATTACTTTTATTTATACTCATTTGTATTTAATAAAGATAGTAGTCATTAGTTGCTGATCTTGACCACTATTGCACATTTTAGTTTTATTTGCCTTGTCACCGCCATGTGATTGCACGTCGATGGAATACCTTCATTTACAGGCTATCTTCATGGCGATGTCTGTGAAGGGAAAGTTTACCTTAACCTTTGGAAGCGCCATATGATCCTTTTCCTTCAAAACTCTAGATTACTAGGGACGTCTCCTTGGGATTAGCCAACCTAAATAAACATAAAGAAACTCCCCATCGAGGTGGCATTGAAGTAGGAAAGCTCCTGATACGCTTGATTTGTTATAACCTTGATACATAGCCTATCTTACGTGACGATAACGTTTTAAGCGTTCTTGCGAGAATGTTCTTGATCCAATCTTCCTTAATGACCAGTGCTTTGAGTAAGCCTTGCCTCAAAAAGCCACAGAAAGAGCACGGTGACTCCACTACCTTTCCCCCTATTCTTTTACATTAGTTTAGGAAAACTACGGCTGACTCCTGAGCAAAAGGAGTTCAATAACCCTCCTCTACAAGCTTTTGAAGGAAGCCTCGACTAATTCACACATTGTCAAGTCACTTTTTTGGGAAAAGACTTCCTTTAAACATATCTACCTCTCGGGGCCAAGACACTACAAAACCCAATCAACAGTAACTGAGGAGACAATGGTCATCTGCAGCAATTCAAAACCTTTAGACATGTCAACCATACCTAGTTACCCTAGGCAAATGCCACCTAAGTGTGAAAAGTGGTTTTGCCTAGGTTCACAGGCATTGATGCCATCGGTGTAGAAGAACACATGAGTAGTTTCGGGGCATTTTCAACCCCACCTGGTGATGATGCTGAAGACTTGTTCATGAAGATTTTCTCTGCTACGCTTTATGATGCTGCAAGGCGTTGGTATCTTGGCCTGCCTGATGCAAGCATTAAGACCATGGTTAGACTTGAAGAACTCTTCCTCGAAGGTGGAGCATCAAGGAAGAACCAAACAAGCTGCTCACCCGACTATATGGCATTGCCAAACATGAAAGGCCAAGATCCATAAAGGAGTTTCATACCAGATTTGAGCCTTACTCCAGCGAATTCCCCAAAGCCATCATCCGAGAGGTGGGGGGGAGTTTCATACCAGATTTGAAGCCTTACTCCAGCGAATTCCCCCAAGCCATCATCCGAAAGATGATTATCTCATACACCTTTATACTAGATCTTTCAATGGCCAGTTAGGGTATCTCCTCAGAGACATAAATCCTCAATCCATTCAAGAAGCCCAAGAACTAGCAACAAAGATTGAAGGGAATCTTCTGTGATCCAAGATTGAGCCTTTTGCCAACCCTAGGGGGAAGATAGATGTTAAGAAGAAAACGATACACAATGCTGAGCCTGCTTCGGATTTGTGCACCAGTATTAGTAAGCTACAAGCTTCAGTAGATACCATCATGAAGAATCAAGAGGAAATGATGAACCAGATCGTGAGACTTGAAAATTCCCAGACCCAGGCACCTAGACCTCCTTTCAAAGGGCCTTTTCAAAAGGGAAGTCAAAATTACAAACCGAAGAATGAAAATGAAGTCCCAAATACTTTGGCCTCTGCAAATACTGTGGATGAAAATCCCTGGTGTCTGGAGTGCAGTGAAGCACATTGGGAGAACGAGTGTCCTTATAATGCCAGCCAACAACAAGTCAACAACTTTGATTTCTTTTCAGACTGCCCTCAAATAAACATCACTGATGCAGAACATCAACAAGCCCTGAAGGAAGCAACATGAGCAGCAAGGTTAGCAATAATCAACAACTTGGATCAGGAATCATGAGAGAAGCTGAAGAAGCAGGAAGTCCAAGTGTATCGGAGAAGGAACCCAAGCCAATCTACAAGTGATCATTCGAAATCTTCTGAAGTTCCTCCTCCTAAAAATTACAAAGCTGACAAGATTACCCTTGATTTTGACCTTGAAGGAGATTTGTCCAAAATGCATGTGAATATTCCTCTGAAAGAATCCATAACCTTTATTGCAATCATTGACTTCGTCAATAATTACTTTTATTTATGCTCATTTGTATTTAATAAAGATAGTCATTAGTTTATGAAGTACTGACCACTATTGCACATTTTAGTTTTATTTTCCTTGTCTTGAAAACAGGTGCCTGATCAGTGGAATACCTTCATTTGACTATCTTCTTGGCAATAATCTATGAAGGGAAAGTTTACCTTAACCTTTGAGCCTTAACCCTTGATCCTTTTCCTTCAAAACCCCAGATTACTAGGGACGTCTCCCTTGGGATCAACCACCCTAAATAGAAAGAGCTCCCCATCGAGGTGACAGTGGGTGGGGAAGCTCCTGTTACGCCAGTTTGACCCTTAACCTTCAGCTACTTAACCTATCCTACAAACTGAGCGATAACAAGCATAGTTTAGAGGCAAAATAAATTCTCGTAATTTTTTTCCATCTTGCTCCAGGTCCTAATTTTGTCTTTTCCTTTTTTTGATCTCTCTTTTTGCACATCATCCCACTAGATCATGGCATGACCCTTCAACTTGGTGCATGCAAATTTCACCTTCTTTTCCTTTGGCATATGTTTCCATTCAAAAACAATTTCCATGGGATTCAACCAATCTATTAACTCCTCTAGTTTAAGATTCCCTGCATATTCTGAAACTTCCATCTTGATCCTATCATTTCTCCCTTCTATGGACCTAAGCATCCTTTATTCAAAAGTCATGCACTCTAATTTTTCTTATTCATGTTCTTCAGGTTTTGTATGTTTATCTACATCTCCTCGGACTGTCCCCTCATCACACACTTCTTTTTGTATTATTCTCTGACTAGCCAACAAATTTGTAAGATCTTGTAGTTTCCTTTGGAGGTTTTGTGTATTTCTGCACATCCGAGCAAGATACCCTGCTCTTCCTCTTCCTCTCCCAACCATCTTCCTGCTCTGATACCAAATGATGTAACCAATAAACTTGGATTCATTCACAAGATCTAAAAACCATGCAAACACATGAGAATGGAAAATAACTCTCTTTTATTCCTTCTCCATCCTAACTATTACAATGGAAGTTCAACCCCTTATAACTACTATCAAAKATTTTCGAAAACAAYTAATTTTAGGAAATTCTTGCATGACTCTAAAACTGGCCAATAACTAAGAGATAACTAGAGTGACATTATTTTTCAACTTGATTTTCTGATTAAGTTCATAAACTAAGAGATAATTGATAATTCAAAATTCAAAAATTCCCATAAAAACATTAAAACCCCAATTTGAGGCCTTATATGAAGGAATTTGGCCCCGAAAAAGTATCAAAATGATGTCTAATTTGAAGGATCAAATTGACATGGCAATGAACTCTTCAAGACACAACTCCCTGTAAATTTCAGCCCAAACGGATAATTGAGGCAAAATTTATGACCCTCGGAAAATACCTACATCAATTAGGGAGGTTAGGTCCCTAACATGCCCTCCCCCTTAAATAACAACCTTGTCCTCAAGGATTGAGATAAGGAAATTGTTGTAGAATGGAAGTCGGCTCCCAGGTGGCATCTTCTAGAGTTGTATGTTTCCACTGAATTAACACTTCCTTGATGGTGCACTGACGGAGACAACGCTCTCGCTAGTCCAAGACTGCTTGTAGCTCAAACCAAATGGAACCTTCTTCATCCAACTCAGAGAGATTGGTTTGATTTTGGCACTTAGTTCCAATCACTTTCTTTAAGCATGGGACATGAAAAATAGGATGGATCTTAGAATGACTGGGCAAATCTAACTGATGGGCCACGGGCCCCACTCACTTGATAATTGTATAAGGACCATAAAATTTGGGGGCAAGTTTCTGACAATGTTCAACTTTGAGTGAATTTTCTTATGAGGTTATAAACGAAGAAACACCTAGTCCCCTTCAACGAATTGATGTTCAAAATGACCATGTCTACTTATTGCTTCATGTGATTATGAGCCATGACCAAATTTTCTTTGAGGGTACGAAGAATGGTCGCTCGGACTATAAGAATGTTGTCAAACTCTTGAACCTTGGAGACACCTAGCACGTATGAGAGAACCACAGGGCCTTCACTCTAAGAACTTGTGACATAGTTCCTTTTTCCATGGCATATTAAAGAATACCCCTAATTTCACTAGATATTGATAAATATCTCCCAAAATCCTTTTGTTGAACCCCCCTCCCAATACATCTTTTCAAAAAATGAAACCCCTATTTTAACTAGATACCCCTTTTTATACCCCCCAATACTTATAAACCCCTTGAGACCCCACATCCCCCCCAATAATTGTAATATATTGACTTTATTTTTCACAATTAAAAAACCCCCTTTATGAATGAATGTGATAAGATATTGGTCAACAAGGTGAATGTCGCGTGGAGAGAACCGACGGTGGATTTTACCCATAGACTGCTTCAAAAGGAGTCATGCAAGTGGCAGTATGGTAAGATGTGTTGTACCACCATTCAACTAGGGGTAACCACTAATCCCACTTTTTTTTGTCTGTTGGATACAAAACACCATAACTTTGTTTTCAAACACTTTTTAACTGCTTCAGTTTGGCCATCAATATGGGGACGATAGGCAGTGATGAGATGCAATTGGGTTCCCTTGAGCTTGGACAATTCTTTCCAAAAGTTTCTAGTGAAAGTTGGATCTCAGTCAGAGACAATAGAATGAGGCATTCCATGGAGTTCGAATATATTATCCATAAAAAATTGAGCCATTTTGGATGCGGTGAACGATTGTTGAAGAGCACAGAAATGAGCATATTTGGGAAGGTAATCTAGTACCACCATGATGACTAACTTATTAGTCGATTTAGGTAAGCCCATAATGAAATCCATAGAAATATCCCTCTAAAGAGCAGGGGGAATCAGGAGTGGTTGGAGTGTGCCCAGAGCTTTGACTGTTTCGCCCTTATTGTGTTGACAAGGGTTGTGCACATAACATCTTTCAAGGCTTGGAAGGATTGATCAATTGTTGTAATCCAACTAAAATAATTCTTTTTAAGATAAACAATGAGAGGAGTTGCAATTTTTCCATAATCCTGAACAAACTTGTGATAATAACCCGTTAAACCCAAGAAACCACAGATGCTTTTAATAGTTTTAGGGTGAGTCCAATCCTGCATAGCTTCAATTATCTTAGGATCCACCCGTACACCATCCCTTCCTTTAATATGACCCAGTTACTCAACTTCAAAGGTGAAAAAAGCACATTTAGATTTGTGCTTAGACAATATATGGAGAAGTTGATCGACATGGGAGAGATGGGATTTCCAAGGTTTACTATAGATGAGAATATCATTTTTGGCACGTAGTGGGAATACCCAAGGTTCAACATGAATTCACCAACAAAACCCTCAAAAACTGGGCCTTTTGGAATCACCTATAAGCAAGTGAACTCTCACCCAAGGTATCCATGGGAAGTACAAGAACGAGGTTTCTGCAGTTGTGAAAGGAAGGGAGGTAATCATTGTAACCATTACTTAACATTTGTTCATTATTCCTTATATCACGTGTGCAGAACCATATAAGAGATTCATAATAATAACAAGTAAATCATATGCACACATTACACAAAAGAATCACATCAAAACACAGAGACACCATATTTAGTGTGGTTCACCCAATATGGGTTACGTCCACACCGATCAACTTCTTACTATATTATTCAGAATCATCCCTTACAAAATATGCACACTGTGCCCATACATTATGCCCTTGTCATTCTCCTATTCCTCTATCTCTTTCGATATTTCTTCACTCTTAGATTCACGCATACATTCCATACTCAACTCTTCTCACTCGCTCACATGCTTATTCACTATCGACTACTTACTACTTTCTATCCAAAAAACCCTTACATATTTATACAATTGCATTAGGGCTTAGCCCATTTCAATGGACCAAAATGCCTAACGGCTTCTAACTATCTTCCTTCCTTTGCGTGATTTGATCCCCAAAAGTGTGCCAACTACATTTCCTTCTTTTGCACGTGCTGTGTGGTTCCCAAAATTGGTCCCAAAAATTCTTGTCCCAACTGGCCCCCAATAGTCACCTGTGGCTTGTCCCGAGCCACTGAGTTCTTTTTATGCGCTCCTTTCAATGTCGCAATGAGCTTCTCAAAAGTTTCCTTTGTAGTTACAATATTCTCCTTTGCTTGTACTTCTTATGTCACAATATTGTCTGCCATTTGTGCAGTAATACGGTTCTTTAACTTATCTGCACTGTCTTGAGCTACTTGCTTAATGATGCCCTATGCAGTTTCAAGTTCTTCTATTACCTGAAATACTTCCTCCTGCAACAACTCAAGCTTCTGCGCAATATTTTGTTGTTCCACTATGATTTGGTTTATCTCTTGGTTTAGATGCATATTCTCAATGATTGTAGTCATATGCTATGTTGGTGGAAGAGTGTTTATTGTATCTTTGATATTTTGTGCCTTCTCCTATGCAGTCTATAACCTTTGTTCCAACGCTTGTAACTATGCATCTTCCAACAACTAAGTCCACACTTGTGTACTCTCTTCATATAGTTTGGTGCATTCCTCATACAAATTATTAATAATCTCCATAGTTTTCATTGTTGTCTTTTCCCTTTGCTCCTTTTCATCTGGTTGAGATCTTGGTGTTGTTGGAGCTTCCAAGTCTACTATTTTCATGAGGAAGCCTTGAATGGATTTGCTTATCTTCGTTACGTGCTCTTCCAAAGGAGTACCTTATTCCATTTTCACTTCTAGTATATTTTTGTATGCCTCTTACATGACCTGTTTCAACCTTTCTATTCGTTGTTCAGCCTCATCTCGCTCCATCATGAGCTTATTGTACTCTATGTCTAAGGATTCATTATCTGTGGCCACTTTAGCCAACTCCATGGAAGTCAACTCTGGGCACAACTATATTTCCTATGTAACACTTGTTTGCAAGTTGTGTAATGCGTTCATGGGTAGTTTTGACAACACTAAGTCTATACGACTTAGTGCTTGCGTGTGCTCCTGCATCTCTGATGTGGGGAAATCTATGGGCCCTGCTGAGATTTTCATAATCTGACGCTCTGCTGAAGTTGATGGTGGATGTGATGTTTTCAATCGTGACTCTATTGTCTTGGTTGTACTCTCATTTTTTTCTTCTTTTTTTCATTCTAACTGGTGTTATCCTAGTTTCCTCCAAAGTCTGGCATAGTGTAGCTATTTACGCCTACACATTTGAGTGCATTTCCTCTTGTTTCTGCGCAGCTCGCAAAAATTCTTCTTTGGTTATTTATTTGACCTGATCCCCAATTTTCTCTAATTCATCCTTCTTTAAGGCCTAGATCGCTTCTTCCTTTGTGGCTTTCTTCTTCTTGTGTTTGTGCATTGATCACTCCTTCATATGCTCTTTTCTCTTCTCTCCAATGGGCGATGTTGTTTCCTATGTGTCACATTCACCATTTCCTTGTTCTCCTTGTTCTTGTTCTTCTTTTTCCTGATCCATTTATGGTTCTTCTGTCAGCTTCTATGGTTGTTGCTTATCCTTCTACGTTGATTCTGTCTCTAGGATTTTCCACTAAAATTCCCAGTCATTTACAATCTAGTTGATGTCTTGTTCTATCAACCTGTAGTGGGTCGATAAATATTGTTGATCCAAATCTCTCTTTGCTTGAACATACATATGGTGCATCCCTGCCTTGAATCAAACAATATATTTATATGCTTCCACTATCTGCGGTAGAATGTGCAGTGTGTCCTCAATGCATTATCAGATTGTCTCCTTATAGATACAGAAGGTGATTTTGTTGTCCATCTATTTGTTCATGTGCGTGGTATGCCACAACGAGACATATCTTGCTGCTAAGTATGGTTTTTGCATGCCTTTCAAGAATTGTGTCTCTTCTGGCTCCCTCCATGTAACCAATGCTACCAAAATTAATAACCATTCATAATGGAACTTCATTCCTTTATCTTGTGCCTCCTTGTAGTCGGTTAAAAGCTACTTCATGAGAAATGTTTCCCAGTTCATCATCACTCATGTTGCACACTTCTTTGCTGCTGTTATAACTCTTGTTGGCACCTGATCTTTGCGACATTTCCTAATTAATTTGCAAGCCAACACCTGCGTCGCAAATATTACAGTATCATCATTGATACTCATGAAGTCTAATCCACATGCTCCTCTATGTGTACCATATTTTTCCTCCATTCTTTCTACTAATTCTTTTTTCATGCGTCTTATCTGTGATCAAGGGTAGTGAGTCTTCCCCTGCTAAGGGAAATCCTGTAATCCGTGCAATCATTTGGGTGTCAATCAACACTGCCCTATCCAACCATAGGAACATTACGTGGATGCAACTTAACAAGAACATGACGTAGATGTTGATCTATGCACTTCTATCAAAATGTCAGAGTTCCAACAAGTTTAGTATACATGTCTGTTGCAGTCCTATTTCCCATTCTTGCAGTTCGACTGTGACTACCAGTGAATATGGCTTGGATAATGTGTGTAGGTAATTATGTGGAACTAACTCTGGAAACTTCTTTAGATATATTAGATCATGTTCTAAAAACCTTAGGCTTCCTAACGCGCCCAACATATCTCCCTCGACAGTGACCCTAGGTGGAATCATCGATGTAACCAAGTCATACTTCGCCTCCTTCTGCAATTTGACTTGCTTCACTGTGGGATTTCTGGGTGGCATATATACTTTGGGAAAGTTGATTGGATCGGATGTCTTGGCCTTCAGGGTTTCCTCATATACTGGTGTTGACTCCTGCTTGGTGTGTGACTTCTTTGTTCTTGATGTGGATGCTCCTGCCTTTGGTGGCGCCATAACTTTATGTACTTCAATTTGGTCCGCAACTCACTCAGCTCTGTTGTATGTAAGCTATAGCTCTCTATTCTCTTTAAATGTCCAAGTAACAATAAACTTTTCTCATCGCTCCTCGGTTTTTTTATAGTCTGTTGCCAACTATTTCATACCTCGTTGCGCCCAAAATTGCAGTTCCATCTGATTGTGTTCACATTCAATTCTTGGCTATATTTTGCATTAATTTCGTATTATTCCACGGATCATGGCCTATATTTTCCATCCTGTCAAAATCTGATCGTCGCTTTTTACTTATGACTATGCATTCCCGTCGTCTAGCCATTATGTTTTCTCTTTAATGATTTTCCCATCATCCGCGTAGATCTTTATCGTGGTTCTTCAATTCTCCTTTCTGCTCGCAGTTCCATTCTCTTTCCTTTCCACGACGTTTTCTTGTTCATCGGTTTTTTTGTTAATTTGACTCTTTGAATAATGTCTGATTCAGAACTTCAAGCTTCCATGTCTCTTCAAATGTTTATTGTGACTTGCCTCAAGTTCTTTTATTTTTTTTAAATTTCTTTTTCTTTTCTATAATACAGATACTATGGTACACATATTGCACATTCAAACTAGTGCGCATAATCCTGACTGTCCCTATACAGTTTCAGCCAACTATCGTTGACCAATCTTTCCATGATTTCCTGATTCAATTTCTCCAACTAAACAACACATTCCTCTGTCACAAATATTATCACATATGGTCCTAACCAGTGCATTTGGAACTTTCTAAGGTGCTGCAAAATAATGTTGTCATAGAACAAAACTAGCTCTCCCATTTAGAACTTCTTATGTTTAATATGTCATATAATTCCATGCCTTTTCAGATGCTTTCTGAACCTACAAATGAAATCCTACGATGAATCACTCTTCCTCTAGTTCCACTAGGTCTGATAGTATTTTCTCTGTCGTGCCAGAATATGTGAGTTATATCAGCGCGATAATGCACATGCTCGACACATTGAACTCCATGGGCGTAAATTCTTCCTGGCCATATACTAATCGGAATGGTGTATGTCCTGTTAACTTCTTACATGTGGTTGGATATGCCCATAACACTGTAGGAATCCTCAAGTCTCAGTCATCTTGACTTACATTACATACCTTTGTCATTGCATGCTCTAAGATATTGTTCTATTCCATTTTCCTGAGGATGATAAGGTGTGCTCTTTTGATAATAAATATGAAATTATCCTGTCAAAGTAGAAATCATTTTATTCAAAAAATGAGTACCCTGATCACTTATAAGAATTCTCAAACATCCAAACCTTGTAACAACATTCTCAATTAGAAACCACACAATAGTCTTCGAGTTGCAATCTCTGGCAAGTTCTGCTTCAACCCATCTTGTCAAGTAATCTGTCTCAATGATTATATATCTTGCTCTTGACCTTTTTGTTGGTGGGTTGATTAGTCCAATGAAATCAATTTCCCATTTATCAAAAGCTTGCAACGTAACTTGTGGTACTAAAGGAATTTCATCTCTTTTGGATGGTTTCCCAACTCGCTAACAGACATCACAAGTATGATAGAACTCCTTAACATCTTTATGAAGGGTTGGCCACCAAAGTCCCATGTGTAAAATATTCTAATTTGTTGCTTTCCTTGCATAGTGGCTTCCCACAATTCCTTCATGTTCCTCCGATAGTATTACAAGTATCTTGTGCTCCAATACACATCGTCGAAGAATACCATTTTGTGCCTAACTTACACAAATTCCCTGCTATAAGTTGATAATTTGTTTCCTTTACCACTTAGTGCTTCTTATGTGCAACTGTAAAGTCATTTGGGGCTACTCCTGTGTTCAAGAACTAGATTATAACTGCAAAATAATCATCGACCATTTGTATTGTGAACAAGTGCACATATGGTAGAATTTCATCCAAGCTTCCTCCATCTTCTCATGTTAATATGCACAACAAATGATCATTTACTAAGTTTAATTTTCCCTATTTCTCAATCACTTCAAAGTCATACTCTTGAAATAACAACAACCATATGCATATCTTCCACCCTAACAATAACTTATTGATTAAGTGTCTCATCTCATAATGATATTTGTACATCTTAAAATGTGATCCCAATAGATAATGCCTAAAATTATGTAGTGCATACACCATTACCATGTTGGACACACCTACCACACTTAGAGGAGGGGGTGAATGAGTGTGGGGCTCTTTTTCCCAAAAATTCCCTCTTACACAAAAACTCCTTAGCTAACATTCAACATTTACTCATTACCCATTGCTGTCATTTATAACCAGTTAGATGTGAACATATATCAACAATATATCATCAACAAGTCATCACCACAAGGAACACAAAGAACACAATATGTATGTAGAATTTTTCTTTTTATTATGGACAACAATCCGGGGGTTTTCCAGAACCAACTGAATATAGTACAACTCTACAAGAGCACCATCTCTATATGCAAGACTCAACTTACATTCTCGGCATCAACTGAGATGAGGCAACAATCCTCAACAGATATCAATCTGTTAACAGGTACATGACCCGTCAACAATGCAACCCGCGTGTGTATGTGCCCTGGCTCACTACAACTCGCGTATGCATGCGCCCAATGTATACAACAACCTGTGTATACCTTCTGAGCTTCTTAGGGTTTGTCCTTCAAGACCAACTTAGATCCTATGCAACCAATTTATCTTTCTTTTCTGTCTCTGACTATCCAATCTGACCACCACCCAGTCACAACACATCCAAGCTTCATGCTCCACAATCAATCAATATGAATGCTATCTCAATCATGTATAAACAACTAGTATACCATATCAATCATGTCACCATTGAATCACAAGAGTACTGCTCACTCCATCAACCAAATCAACCAAAATGAACCACATCATAGAATCCATACCAAGAATGCCCTAAGCATTCACAACACATCAAACAATAGTATCCATCAAGACAATAATGCAACCATACCAGCGTCTCAGTTATAGATTTGAGCCCATAGAATGCAGATCTGGAACCTACCACAGTATTCAACAACCAGTCATCAGATCAAACACAAATCTTCCTGATTTTATCTACTGTACGCACCCTATCCTCACACAACCCGCATATGCACGCACCCTGGCCTATTACAGCCCGCGTACACCTCAGAAACTAGGGATTCTGAAGCTCCGAGAATTTTTCCGTCAAGATCTCTGACATTGTCGAAACTTTGATGTGTCCATGATATCTTCCTCATGCCCTCTTTCACAGAATATATCTTCAATCATGCTCAAGAGATCCACACCAAAGATGTGCTCACAAGAAGCTCTCCATCAATACTCCAAAAGATATTCTCACAAGAAGTTCTCCATTAATCCACACAAAGGATGATCTACAAGAGACCATAGCTATCTTATTTATACTTTCATCCTCTAGGTCACTTAACCCATTTCTAGGTCACTTAACCTATTTTCCTTATTTTAGGCTTAACCACTTTCCATAAATAGAAAGGTCTCCAATACTTTATCATTTAAATATTCCTTCTTGATTTTGTCACTTCTCTTTATTATTTAAATAATCCATCTTGACTTTGTCACTTTACTTTATTTAAATAATCCATCTTGAATTTGTCACTTCATAATGATTTATTCTTTTAGGGCACTTTGACTTCTTTGACCTTGGGGGCTTCAAGCCTTCATATGGGGGTCCTTCATCTTCGTAGGGCCATAACTCTCAAAACATGAGGAGTTATGTGACGTTCCACATACCACCGGAAATGGTATGTCAAGTACTATCCATCTAGGATAGTTTCACCAACAACTTCATTGATCTTCATCTCATTATTCCACATACAAGCATGTGTCCTCCAACCATTCTTCTAAGATAAATCAATCCACAAAGGGTCTCCCCGTGAGGGATTTCACCATAAGGGGACCACTTTGGAGTTCATCCATTTATGCACCTTATCAACCATGATAAGACAATAATGAGTCATCTATAAAATTTTCCAACAATGCATTATATACCAATGAAACCACCTTCATCATGTATCAATGACAACTCATTGATCCATATTCATCTATGCATATTTATCCATCTTCATCAATTGGTTTCCACTTGACATATATCATTCTCATCAAGGACAATACATATACATTACATCAATCATCAATCAATCAATCCTTTGAAATTAATCAATCACTTGACATCAATCAATCACTTGACATCAATCAATCACTTGACATCAATCAATCAAACCATTGGCATCAATGACAACATGATCCAACATACCAGTCCTTCACGCTTTGTAGTAGTGTAATTTTGTTCATCAATTGACAACTGTCTACTGGAAAATGCAATAGGATGGTCCACATATCCTTCCCCTGGCTGAGCTAGAACTACACCTAACGTTATAGATGATGCATCTACGTGAACATGGAATTCCTTCTTCCAATTTGGAAAGACTAAAATCAACGCGATAACCAATTTTTTCTTCAAGGTATCCTAACTTTGTTGACATTACTGGTTCCATTGAAGCTTGACCTCCTTCTTTAGAAAATTTTCCAACGGAGTTGTGATTTGTGTGTATCCCCTAATAAAATTTCAGTAGTACCCCATATGAACCATCTACAATGTTGCTTGCAATTGTCGCACTGAAGTAGGTGGTGGTAGATCAACAATAACAACAATCTTCGCATGATCAACCAAAAGTCCTTGTTTACATACTACATGAACCAATAGGATGCCAAATGGTGCACAAAAAATACACTTTTCATGTTCAAATAAATATGGAACTATCTACATCTGTCCAACATCAAGCGCGAAGTTCCAATATGCTCCTTCAACAAACTAAACATTTTCCAATCATCCAAATATACTTATAGGAATTTATGAATAAATTCTTTGAAATTTGCGACAACAACTCGGGAGAATATTGTTGGTGAATTTTTCAATCCAAAAGGCATGAATGTATACTGATAACATCCCCATTCTGTCGCAAATGTTTTCTTATGTCTATCTTCCTGTGCAATATTAATCCGGTGATAGCCAGAGAATCCATTAATGAATGAATAAGCTTCATGTGCCCCTACATTCTCTAAAACTTCACTTGTAAATGGAGTAGGAAATGGGCCATGTAGCAAGCATCATTCAATTTCCTTAGATCCATGCAAATTCTAAGTCCACATGTTTTCTTTTCCTATACCACCATTAGACTGATCCATTCTGACTCTGTGAGAGGTTCAATAATTCCTACTTCCAACATCAACATCTTGTCTATCTTTGCTTTCACTTTCTGCTTATATATTGGGTTCAATCGGTATGGTCTTTGCTTTACTGGCTTGGCATTTGGCTTCAAAGGGATGTTCATCTCCCCTAGCTCCCCAACAATCCATTTCATTTCTAAGAATGTAGTTGGAAAAAGGTCCTAGTATTCGTGCAGTAAATCAACAATCTTCATGATAATTTCTTCATTCCAATAATCTCCAATGTTCGCAAACTTGGTCTTTTCCTTTGTACCAATATTCACCTTTTGTGTTTTCAATGGCTTTGCATACATGACATATTCAAGCTCAGGGCCCTCTACTGCACACTCTCCTTCTATTTCTGGTATTTTCAAATTTCTCAGGTATTCATCTTCTTGGTCTTCTCTAGAAATGTTATACCATTCCACAACCTCTTGAATAGTCATAGAACATCTGAGCGCATTAAACAAGGGTACTAGTCTCATTGAGTCTTCTGATGTAAAAATCATGTTTTTGATAATCTACAGAGTCGTGTCTACTAAGGGTACATCATATTCAAAAATGAAAGTTACCTTGAAGTTGTGAGTCAAATCTCCCCAATCTGTTGTTCCTCTATGTACTTCCAGTTCTAAATACCAGTTCTTCGGGATCATATCCAAAGTGTGTGCAAAAAAGTGTGTCCATTCATTCTTAGGTACTAAACTCCATGTCGTGATGCACTATGTAACATGATCTATAGGAAAACTCAACCTAGTATAATTTTGTGCAGTATATTCAGTTTCTATTTCAAACCTGGCCTGTGACTGCCTTTTGCATTGCTGTCAATTATCTATTCTCTCCTTGTGTGCAACCCACCATCTTGCAAGGGTCGTTTTCAATGCGACATCTAAATCTAGAAATCTATGTTGGTCTGGTATCTGCAATTCAAATTATTTCACAAAAGGATATATATATGTTAGTCCATAATACTTCGGGGGATCACATACTTCAACTCCAATCCAATGCAATGCGTAGGTGATTCGAGCACATTTCCTTGTAGATACTTCATGTAATCTTTGTTGTCAATGTTCCATGGATTTTCCTGAATCTAACGTGCAAGAAATAATACTTCACCAACTGAGTGCACCATCATCCATAGGATTTACATATTCATTCATTCACGCAGTCACATTGTAAAGGTTATCGAGTTATTTTCCCCTTATCAGTTCCATATACCCTCTTCCTTCTATGGGATCCAATGGCGTAGTAACTTTCAAGTCTCTTGCTTCAAAGATGATTTGTCTCTTTTTCAGATTAATAATGGTCTGGTTATCAAAATCCCAATCCAGTCCAAGTAATGTTGGATAAGGTTTGTTATCATACACTATCTTGATTACTCCAAAATATATTGTGTTGTGCACTCCATCAATGTTAACATTCACTCCTATGAGTCTTCCAATCAGAACAATCTTGTGTTGGTTTGCTAGCCTCAATTGAATAGGTGACTAGATCAAATTTGGCTTTCCCATCATCTCCCATGTCTAATTCAGAAGGAAATTCACATCAGATCCCAGATCCAAGATAATATTATCCATATCATAGCCTCATGTCTGCGTAGTAAGTTGAAATTCAATGTTTGTCCTTTTCTTGCGTTGTACCTGGTTAAATGCTCGTTGTGCGACAAATACTTCTTTATCTTGTGTGTATTGTTAGATCATCTTGTGAAACATGTTTAATGCAACTTCATCCTTCATTATTTATAAACAAATCTTTAAGAAACTTTTCAAAGTACTTACCTTCTCAACTTGCCTTTCTGAGTGGTCATAGATTGGATGCATGTCATACACAGGTTGCGAAGTCGATGCTACCCATTTTGTTTCTACCAGTTCCTTCCTTGCTTTCTTATATGTGTCTCTTTATTTTATAAGGTCAAACGTTAGAGTAGGTTCTGTTTCTTTCCTGACCCACTAGTCAGTCTGAATTCCTTGTTCTGTCACATCAGCTCTTGTTCTTTCTCCTCAACACGTATTTTTTTCTACCGTTCGTCGATCATCGCGCGCTTTCGCTACTATCATCTACACATTATAGTTCCTTCTCTCTTGCCACTTCACAATTAGATGTGGACAAACTTCTGTCACACTATCCAAATGTTTACAACATGTGCATGTCGTGCAAGGATTCAGACAATCTCGCGCCAAATACCCAGGTTGGTTACAATTATAACAGATAATCGGTCCTCTTCGTCTGCCAAATCCTCCTCTTCCTCAACCTCTGAATCCTCCTCTCCCTCCTTGATTGTATCCCCTCAGAGTATTATATTGTGGTACCCCTGCTTCTGGTCCTTCTTCCTCTTGAACTATGTATGCATCCATGATGTGTTCTCTCATTAGATCAAGTGCTCGACAATCCTTTTCATCATGTCCCACAGACTTTAAAAAATTACAATATAGGTTTCTGGAAGTACTCTAATTCTTTTGCATCAAAGGACATGCAATAGGGTGATGAACCATCATTTTTCATATCTCACACCATACCCTCCCTCTCATGGCCAAGGGATTTGGGGCTCCTATAGCCAAACACTTCTTAAAAGATGGAAACTCTTTCTTATGATGACCTTTTTCTATGTATGTAACACTACAAAATTCTTCACAATTTTCCTTCCCTTTAGCAAGCTCCTGCAACTGAATTGTCATTACTGCTAACTATGACTGAACTTGATCCATCCCTACACCATTCTCTCATGAAGGGAATGCTTCTAACTTCATGGAGATCTCTAGTGCTTCTGATTGTAATGTAATATTATTTTGCATCAAAGGACAATGTATATGCGGTTACAATCATGCAATGAACCCTATGTTTCTCGTGTGGAATCTGGAAGGTCAACCGATCCATCAATATCTTGAATCTCTTATCAAAATCCCATACTGATTCATTCAACAATTGCTTGATCTCTTTCAATTCCATAATACACTGTGAGTCATACTTCGACTTCTGGAACTCTTTTAATAAGGCTTGCATGATGGTTGTCAATGTTTTGGTTTGTCCCGTAGGTGTAGTGGCATGATAATTCATAGAGTAGAGTAACACGCGGTCCCTGAATGTCGTCACCAATTGTGCGATTTTCGCATCATCATCCTAGATGTTCTTTATGGTCCATATTTATTCACAAAAAAACAAATGTTATTCCAGATCTTCTGAACCTGTTGCATGGAAGACATGCATTCTCAAAGTGGTGTCTAACCTTTCCATTGTGTACTATGTAGTGTTCTTCCTCAGTGTCCCTAACTGATTTTGTATTATCGTACAACTTCCACTGATCTATCTACCTTTACTATTATCTTAACTTCCTCCACTAACTACACGTGTTAAAGTTTCATATCTTACCTCAGTTCTCAGAGACGCACATAGGGTCGTCGGTTCAACACAGAGTTTGACCTGAGTGGGATGTACTGGATCTCCGTCTGCTAGACTGAGCTGAATTTATGTGCACGATATTCCTTCGATCTAGAGTATTACACTTATATCTCTTTCCTCAACCTCAGTTTGTTTCCCTTCTCTATCAACCATAGTCCTCTTCCTACTGTACCAAAATCTCTTTCCACTACGCAATACTCCAATCTCTTCTTCCGTCACACATTCTTCTTCTCTCGATATTATCATCCCATCCATTCATTATTAATTCTTTCTTGCATCCTTCTTCTCCCTACTCTAGGACCATCCCCTAGTCAACCCCCAGTCCCCCCTATGCGCACGAAGGCACCTAGCTACTAAGGTGATCAGATTCCATCTTCATAAACCCCTTATCACACAACAACATCTTGATCTAAGTAGACAATGATTTCAAGTATATTCTGCGCTATCCTTTAAAGAACTCCCTCTCAACAACATTATATGACTAAGTACAATCTATAAAAAAATCGGTAATATAACCCCCCAATACACTATCCAACCAAAAATCAACTACATGCGAGATTTGATTACTTATGACACTAACTTCCTATATCAACTCAAGGGTCCAACTCCTCGAAAAAATAGTGTAGAATGTTCCATTATTTTAAGCTAATATTTGTATCCACTCAACCAAAACTATCCGAAAATCAACAAAGAAAATATCATGTAAATATGTAAATACATACCTCTGTAACCATTTCTTCGAGCTGATCTGTGGGTTCTTATTCTGATTTCTGGAAAACTCATTCTCCTTCATCTCTAACCATTGTCCAATCTCTTCCTTAGTCAACCTCCACATTCCCCTCGGTAGCAGATCCCGGTCCTGACAACTGAACCATTTGTTGGCACATAGTGGGAAAAAACAGGCTTCAACATGAATTCACCAACAAAACCCTCAGATATCGGCCCTTTCGACATCACCCGCAAGCATGTGAAGTCTCACTCGAGGTATCTACGGGAACTACAGAAACCAGGTTTCCACAGTTGTGAAGGGAAGGGAGGCATTCATTGTAACCATTACTTAACATTTGTTCATTATTCCTTATATCATGTGCACATAACTATATAACAGATTCATAATAACAAAAAGTAAATTATATGCATGCAATGCACAAAACAATCACATCATAACACATAGACACCATATTTAACGTGGTTCACCTAAGATGGGCTACATCCACAATGACTGGATTCTTATAATATTATTCAGAATCATCCCTTACGAAATATGTGCACTGTGCTCATACATTATGCCCTTGTCGTTCTCCTATCCCTCTATATCTTTAGGTCTTTCTTCACTCTTACATTCGCACATACTCAACTCTTCTTACTCGCTCACATGCTTATTCACTATCGACTACTTACTACTTTCTATCCCAAAAACCCTTACACATTTATACAATTACATTAGGGCTTATCCCTTTTCAGTGGACCAAAATGCCTGACGACTTCTAACTGTCTTCCTTCTTTTGTGCACATTGATCCCTGAAAGTGCACCAACTACCTTTCCTTTTTTTTCACACATTGTGCAGTTCCCAAAACGGGTCCCAAAAAGTCATGTCCCAACAATCATCAAATAAAATTAATATAAAATGACAAAGGAAAGGATTGAAGACATGATTCATGAGACTTTAAAAAGTGTAGGGGGAATTACACAGGCCAAAAGGAATGAACAAGAACTCATAGTGACCTTCATGAGTTCTAAAGGCTATCTTGGGGATGTCTTCCTCTTTCATATGTATCTGGCAGTAGGCATAATGAACATCAAGTTTGGTAAAGTACTGAGCACCACTCAATTCATCCAATAGGTCATCAATGACAAGAATGGGGAATTTTTCTTTGATGGTGAGTTTGTTGAGGGGGGGGGGAGAATTTGGGACACATGCCCCAAGTTCCTTTTTTCTTGAGTACCATGACCACAAGAGAAGAATAGGGTCTGGTAATAGGACATATAACACTCACTTCAAGAAATTCTTGAACAATTTTCTCAATTTCATTCTTCTGGGAAAAGGGATGACGATAAGGGTGAACATTGAGAGGAAGATTGGCTGGTATGAGAGGAATGGAATGATCATGGATTCCATGGGAAGGGGGAAGTCCATGGGGAGTGGTTAAAATCACCTAGTGTCAGGAGAGTATATATTAGAGGTCGGGATGCATAGAGGGTGTCTCAATGGCTTAAATGGAATGGAGTTGAGCAATAATACCAGAATGACCTTTTTTGAGGAGCTTTTCCATTCGATGGGAACATATGATCTCAGGGGAGCCAGTTGTGATTCCTTGGAACTTATATTGTTGTCCCTCTTGTTGGAATTTCATGGTTAATTCCTTAAAATCCATGAGAATGGGGCCAAGAGGGCCCAACCATTCTGCATTGCACACAATGTCACAATTTCCCATGTCAATAGAAAACATATGAGATTTCACGTGGTACTGACCAATTTGGAGGCACACATTTTCACAACGTCCCCCACATTTCATGGAACTACTATTTGAAATCATGATTTGAAAATTATCGATTGCATGGATAAAACAATTGATTTCTTAGGAAATGCGACGATGAATAAAATTATGAGTGTTTCCACTATAAACTAGGATGATGACTTTCCTATGCTTAATGGAACCAATTAACTTGAGGGTTTGGGGAGTAGAGAAACCAGTGAGGGAATTCAGTAAAATCACTTGTTCAACTTCTGGTGGATTATAGGGTGGAGTAAAATCAACTAGTTGGGGTAGCTCATCCATAGGGGAAATATTTGCCTCCTCTTCAAGAGAATCCTCAGACATGGCCATAAAAATATTATGTTACTTACACTTGTGCCCTGGGAAATATTTGTCATCATGGTTATAAAAAAATATCGTTGAGTTGACGTTCATCCATTTCTACCTGGGTTAATTTATAGATCTTGAGGGGAGTGTCAGGAGGAGAGAGATTGATGAGTTTAGGGAGAGGAAGAAAGGAGGTTTTTTGGTTTTGGAGGAGACAATATGTTGCGCTTCCTTGGCTTGTTTGGTAGCTTCCAACCAAGTATGGGGGTGATCCATTAGGACGTGGGCATGAATTTCATCCTTTGGCCACTAATAAAACATTCCCAGAAGAAGGCATCTTACATGCTCTCTGTTCCAAAAGCCAAGTGCTCAAAGGAAACAATAAATTCTTCCATTTTTCTATATTGTTTCAACTTGGTCAAAGGACTTAAATGGTGGGTGTCACTGTCAAAGCATTCATAAAGATCTGCAAAAAATTATGTCCGAGCAACATACCCTTGGTGTACATTTCTATGCCATTTCCAGCATTCCAGATCTATATAGAGGATACTGTAACGAATTTTGGCCAACTCATTAGTAATGACATGCAAGGAAAAATAATGATCCATTTGAGTGACCGAGCCAGTGGGATCTGAGCCATAAAATTTGTTCACCTCAATTATGGGAAGGTGCAGGTCACGATGAAGGTGGTTGGAATGAGGGCCTTGGAAATGGGAATATTTGGTGTCTTTGTGATGGGAAAGTTGTTCAAAAGAGGCAAGGTTCAGGGAGCAACTCATCAATTCATCAAGTGTGTCTTTGATGTATTTGTGGGTGGAAAAATTGTCATAGAGGGTTTGAATGGAGGAATTTATCTTGCTAATGATGGAATTGATTCTTCTGGATGTTGTCATCAATCAATGTATTGATTTCTTGGTTGCGAGTGGTTTCCATTTGGGTAGAGACAAAAATGGGCAGGTGAGTCCACACAGGAAGAAAAAGTTACAAGGGAGGGGTATCATGATAGACATGGTAAAGACATGAATCAAATGTGATAGGTGGAAAATAAGGGTGTTGAGAAGTGTGGGTGGGACCATAGAAAAATGAAGTTTAGAAGTGATAGGTACCATGACAATCAAGGAGAAAAGGGGAATACAATGGGATAGGTCCCAAATAAGGGGGTCAAGTCCACATAAAAAAAGTCTTAAAAATGATAGGTACCATGATGATCAAGGAGAAGAGAGGAATCCATTAGGATAGGTCCCAAATAAGGGTGTTGGCAGGACCACTACTCTTTTTTAACTCCTGCAGAATTATACCCCGACTTGAAGAATATTGCATTAACAAATTTCCCAAATTGTTAACAAGAAATTTTTTGTAGGAATTTCACAACTAGATTGCATGAGCCAGGGTTGCGTGATAATATATCTTGTATGTCCCTTTTATATTCTATTTATTTCCCAATACTTATGGTTTTCAGGGTTCCTAGAGACAATGGTTTTCCCTGTGCTATAAATCTCTGATATACATGTAGGGTTGAACATTAGTACTTAGCCCAATATCTCAAGGCACCAACTAAGGAGGCTCAACCATGCCCTCAGTCCTATTACCCAATTACCCAGGTACTAGAGAGTATCTTCCAGAGTGTTTCTCTCGGTGTCACTATAACATGCATGCAATCGATCAACTAATCAAGAGCTAGTTTTAGGAGACCTAGGGGACTCCCAATATACTTGACAATACATGGAAGAGATGGTCATGTATAGATTATGTTTGATGTGATACTACTCGAAGGGGTACCAACAGGGGTTACATAGGTTTCCAACAAGGTGAAACACTTTTTTTGAGTAACCCCATGAAACCGTTTGTATTCCAGGTGTGCAGTTTTCCCTAGCCATAATTTTACTCGTTGAATAATAGATCTATGTGCATGTTTTCCCTAGCCATAATTCAATCGATGACCCTGCCTTGCATGTTTCTCAAGGTTCCATACTATCACTCACCCAAACTCACTTTGCAATCACTGCAAATCAAAACTTATCGAAACACAAAAGTGGTGAGTGACCATAGAAAATAAATCTAATGGCTATTAATTCACCGATTCGATGGTTGAAATGTCCAATTGACATTTAATCTTAAATATTTTAAGAACCCAATCAAGTTTAATCTATATTTCTAATCATGTCACTAAGATTTGGTTTGTTGGTTATAAAATTCAAGCACTCCAACCAATTGAAGCACACAAAGCTTGTAGTTGAATGCTATTAGTAAGGATTAAGCAGTGTCAAGGGGGTTTCTATGGTTGTAAGCTTTCTTGGTCCATCAATTCATGTTAGAACGAGTGTGTGTGTGAGAGAGAGAAGTTTGCATGTTTTTGTGCATGGTGAATTTGACTATTCAAGCTTAAGTCATCTGCATGTGCCAATGTTTGCAGTTCAATTGCATATTTGTCCTAGTTCAACGACACAAGTATGTTTATAAAACTAGTAGTCTTTCAATTTTGAATATACATGTGTCTTTGTGGCAATTTTGGACTAGGAGTAAGGATTGATGTTCTATTATAGTAGTATACAACTTTGTTTTTTTTTTGTTTCAAATCCAAATTCCAGTGGTATAAGAATCTACCTCAATTATTCTTCATTTGTAAATTGTGGCTAAACAATGCTATATTGAATATTATTATTATGTATGGATATGATTTTTTCTCTACTCTATTTATATGCTATGTTTCATTTAAGTAAAAATTCCACTGAGAAGAACACTTGTTATAACTCCTTCCAATCCCGAAGAGAAATCCAAAGAGACGAGCGAAGTTTCCCAGAAGAAACCTATTGAAATCAAAACTTCACTGGAGGAGTATGTTCATGTGATCCAAATACATATGCCTGAGGAACATCGGTCATGGCCTATATACATAGATATTGAAGCAAGCATAAGATCACAATTTCCTTTTTCTGGATGGAACAAGATATATCATGAATTTTACTCAGAGGATTATCCAAAAGTGATTCCTCACAACAACCATGACATAAGAGAATTTGATGATAAGGTTTTCACTAACA
>SNQJ01S0014416.1:166835-195745 GCA_010110895.2 Picea sitchensis | reverse complement strand
TCAGTTGGAGGTTTCCCCCTCAAAGAGGCAAGTGAACGTTACTCCCTTTTGTCATACTAGTAGCAAGTTCTATTTATGTAAGTGCTATATTATGGTTTGTCTCTTTTCTATTTCTCGTTATCTACATTTCTTCATATATTGTTTACTTCCTAGTATTGAATAAATTGTAATGTTTTTCCCATGTACGTAACGTTGACATCATTGTATGTCATCCTAATATAATATGTCATCAAATGAACTATTGGAAGATAAGGACATTGAGGTAATACTAATTGGCACAATTCCTCATTGTTTTCTTTATTATCAACCCATGGTATAAATGGTTCACTACATGATACCAAACACACACACACACACATGTGTATGTATGTATGTATATGTGTGTGTGCATGTGAAATCAGATCAAGTATTGGAAGACAATGACATTGAGGTAATACTAATTGGCACCATTCCTCATTATTTTTTTTATCAACCCATAGTATCAATGGTGAGTTGCATGATACCAAACATGTGTGCGTGTGTTACTACGTGATGCAATAGTGTTTGTACATAGTCTAAGAGTATACCGAGATAAAAATGTTTTATTATCTTGTATTATGCAAGTCTTATATTGTAAAAAGAGGACTTGAAAATAAGGGAGATGCACTTGAAGTTTCCCCTAAGAACAACATTAATTTAGTTCTTCTACATAAGAAGAGATATAATCCTTAACTTTTACCTCTGCTAGAATTTGAGATCCTCTCATTTCATGCTCCTTCAGATTTGGATTCGAGTCTACTACTATTGAGGAGGTTTTATGATCATAAATCATCTTGGACTCCCACTCTTGAACCACCTCCTTCACATTTGATTGTACATTGTCCTCCCCTTTAAAAATATATTGGAGAGATTTTACCATTTCTTCCTATGGGACAAGGGAGAACCTATTCTTTAAACTCATATGGAAGGAAATATCAATTATCCTTCTCCCCTTTTCCAACTTCCATCTACCTCCAACTTATCCCAAATGAAATACCTTTGAGAAATCTACATCCCTACATTTTTTCATGTAGTCTCTCACTTTCTTTTCATTTCAGCACCCTTCAAAGAAACTTATAGGAAAATTCCCTTTTAAATACCCATATTGTTTATAATTTGAGCATCTAAAGGAAATATTTTGGTAGTAAGAAATTTGGACTCTAGTCTATTGCCTAAAAATGATTTCCATTTACATAGGTAAACCTTCGTTTAGGTTAATTTCTACTCAAAATTTTAGGCAATTTTATCTTCTCATTTGTCTCGATAAATTTCCCAATCTTGTTTCCTATCATCTCTAGAGTTTTAAGAAGCCAAAGTTCCATAGGAAGTGAAGGTAGTTTTACCCAAACCGGTTGGGTACTGGAGCTCTCATTGAGAGGATCAAAATAAGGGTACCAATCCTTAAGGGAAAGATATGTATTACTGTAAAACCACTTGAGTTTCCTTATATACAATCTATTTTTTTAAATAGAAACATAATCATCCCTTTGCAAGGATGTGAAACAAAGGTATATAACCTATCACCTTCTTCTAAGAAACCCTTATCTAACCATATATAGAATTCTTTGAAATGAACCTCCCATGGAATCTCCCAATGAGGGATAACTCTTAATATTGTATGAATTAATCTAATTATATATCTTTCCCTAAGACTAGTGTCATATCAAATTGTCTCTTCTTCATACATTTATTTTTTTCCCTTCTTCTTTCCAACATTCACTCTTCCTTATCTAATCTCTGATCTTCCTTTGATAATATACCCATAAACCTTCCCAAAAGCTCCTCCATTGTGATATTTAGTCCATTATCACTCAAAAAATGGCTTTTAATGGTGACAAACAATATCATCTAAGGCAAATGGACTAGGTCTTTGCGTAGATGAAAAAGATGAAAAATATGCATGGAGGATTATCTATATGTTCTTAATAAACATCACATCATTCACCTGATATAATAGTGGAAATACCAAGGGTTGTATTAGTAACTTGGTTAAATTTTTCATAAAGATCCATGGTACAACCCTAGGCTTGCGGGAGGTTTACTAAGTTCTATAATCATCGCTCCCAAATTGGTAACACGTTAGATGGAAAAAAATCTTAAAGAAATTGATATGGCGGGGAACTTTAATAGAAAAGAAATGGTAGTTGTAAAACTAGAAATCAATGTCAATTTCTAAATGGGTAGAAGGGGAAAGAAATAGGAAGCTATGAATCATGAATCAATATGTAATAAAAAGGTTCATTGGTGGAATGGTACAAACTATGGATCCCGATTCCAAAGAACAAAAAACCTAGGGAACAAAAGTCCAACATCCATCATAGGCCAATCCTCCTACCCCAAAGGCCCATATATCTAGAATTTCATCATACAAAACAAACACTTGATTATTATTATATACTATGGGACATTAATAATTTCAAAATAACAATATTCTAGGAAGATACTTAGGCTAGGCACAAGCCCCAAATGTGTATCTTTGAATTGGAGAGAGTTAGATTTGAAATCAAAAAACATGTATGGAATTTTGAATCAAACTACTAGATCCCATTAAATTCCCTTGGTGACCTAAGATGAAAACATTCTAAAGATTGGTCAATTTAGCTATTGGATTAGGATAAGGGTTTAATTAGAGAATCTTCAAAGCACATATAACCATTTCAAATCAAGAAATTGATTGCTTATGTTGGAATCCTCAACTTTAAGGATTCTTTTCAATTAAGAAAGGATACCTTCATATCCTCAAGGATAAGTTTTAGATCACCCATAAACTATTTTGGAGTGAAATTTGACCCTGAATTTGGATCAATATAGTAATTTTTTAATGTCCAATAGAAAAAGGTCATATCCCAAGAAAATTTGAATAGGTAAGGCCTATAGGGCCCCACTATTTGTCTTAGATTTTTAGTTGAATAAGAAAGTAGCTTCCATATATTTTTCAAATGTCCTATGTGTTGATATGTATGGTCAATATGGTTTGACATGTTTTAAATAATCTATCTCTTCACGTAATCAACAACATATTCCTTAAGAAGGTAGCCATGGTATTCATGAAAGTTAAAATATCTCAATTCTATTTGGAGAAGTAGCACTTACTTCATTATTTAAGGGTCGTGGCTAACTAGAAATAAAAGGATATTTGAATATAAATTTATTAATCAAGATCAAAACCTAGGTAGGTATAGTCAATTCTATCCATGAATCCCACGTGGAGCCAATCCCCTTAGAAATAACATCTTTCATACCCCCTATTAATCAAGTATCTTTCCAAGTTATTTCAAAGGGGTAAGGTCATAGTTCACCATCAAGGGACATAGCTTGATGACTAGGTTGAGAAAAAGGCCACCTTGGAATCCATTAAAGAACTTTGATACTAGTTGTAGTAAACCTTGATAAACAAAATATCAAAATATAAAATAGCAACCCTAACCTCCCTTCTTTAGGCTACCTAGGAGTTAGTAACTTGTTGTATGTGGCCATCCTCTTTGAATAAGGCCCATTAGATATTAGTGGATAGACATTTAATGTAAAATGGTCCACTTTATAAGGCTCATTAGGTATTTGGTACCCATCAGTGATGGGAACACAAGTAGTTATGGTTTTTTATATTGAAAAGGTATTTACAGAGATAGGAGACTATGGAATATTTCTCTTGTGTTGTGTATTTTGAGCTCTACACAATGAAAGGTTGCCCCACCTTAAGAGGAAAGTGAACATTGTTTTCCTTCTTTTCATTATCATAATACAAGGGTATCTTTTATAGAATTCATCACATTGTCTCTTGTTTCTCGTTATTTTGCAATAATTTTCTATGTATACATGGTTGTGTTTCAATTTTAAGGGTTAAGGAACACTACAAGTGGAATACGAGTTCTTTCCCAAGCCAACATGCCTCTGAATTTTAGTATAACTTTTCTAGGCTAGAGACATATTCTGGTGTCTTTAAATAACACAATGATCTATCATTCAGTGGGTAAAACTACGGTCAGGGAAGAATACATGGATGAGATACAAGTGGAATCACTTTGTTGGAAACCCTTGTAACACCTGTTAGTACTCCTTTGAGTAGTATGACATTAGACAACACCTATATATGGAATCTCACTTCTGCACACTTTCAGATATATCAGAAGTCCCCTAGGTATACCTGAAACCAATTATCAATCAATCAATCACCGTGTTGTTATAGTACACTCAGAAAAACACTTAGGTATATCACTCTCTAGTACTTGGGTAATCAGTTCGTACAACTAAGGGCACAATCAATCTCCTTAGTTAGTGCCCTAAGATAATGGGCCTTGAGATATTATGGGAGACCTATCTCGAAATATTTCTATCGTCATGTTGGTCACTTGGATCTCCCTCTCAAGTAACCATTTTTTAGTGGACCCGATAATACAATGATTTGGGCTGTATATGAATAGAATCATTTCAAGCCATTGATCACAATGAGATAAATGGAAAACAACACTTTCACAAAATCTTTGGTGGTCCCATGGTTTAGACATGCAACATGGCCAACTTGAAGAACCAACAACGGGCCCAACCTACTCAATGCCAAGATCTAGATAGCAAGGTTGTTGGCATTAAGGCTACACTCAACATTATGAATGAAAAAATGAAATCACATGGTGAATTCTTGAAATTATTAGGTGTCGAATTGAATCTCATTGTACTAGATCCAAACATTGACCAAACAAAGGAGGAATCCCCAACCCAATAAATGCAGTGCATGCACACGTTGGGGTATATATGAATAGAATCCTTTCAAGCCATTGATCACAATGAGATAAATGGGAAATAACACTTTCACAAAATCTTTGGTGGTCCCATGGTTCAAACACGCAGCATGGCCAACTTGAAGAACCAACAATGGGCCCAACCTACTCACCGCCAAGAACTAGATAGCAAGGTTGTTGGCATTAAGGCTACACTCAACATTATGAATGAAAAAATGAAGTCACATGGTGAATTATTGAAATTATTAAGTTTCAACTTGAATCTTAGTGTACTGCATCCAAACATTGACCAAACCGAGGAATCCCCAACCCAAGAAATGCAGTGCATGCACACGTTACCCCCATTCACACTTTTAGGATCACAAATCGTGGCACCATTTTCCAAAGGTTGACATGAACAAATATGATGGGTTTGGTCCCTCGAGTTGGGCTGTCTAAATGGAACACTATTTCTCTCTCCATGGCATTACTATTGACCTACAAAAACTAAAAGTGGGGATATTATATTTGGATGTCAAATATTGGTAGTTGTGGAAATGGTGTAAGAAGGCTTGTAAAGGATACATTTCCTAGACTTAGTTTGTGCAAGTGATTTTATGCTCATTTTGAACGTGACGCTCACCATTTCAAACGTCTAACAATGTTACGCCAAACTGGCACAATTATGGAGCATATTACTGCCTTTGAGAAATTGGCAATATGCACAGAGGGCCAATCTGATTCATTTTTTCAAGAATGTTTCATTACTTCTCTCAAGGAATAACTTTGAGCACACATCATGATGCAACACCCACAAACATGGTTGGAAGCTTCTGATAGAGCTAAAGAAGTTAAGACAGGGAGACATTTTCATATCAATACCAACCAACATAGTCTAAATCACTTTCATAAATAAAGGTTATTCTCACCATAGTAGCATAAGTAGGTCACCAAGCTACCAGGGTATGATTATGAGATTATCTATGGGAAGGGTAAATACAATGTGGTAGATGATGTTGTATCTTGGAAATTTGAGGAGGATGGATTCCTCTTTGCCTTATCTTTACTTGTTCTAGGTTGGATTGAGGAAGCTCGTCAAGAATGGTTGGCAAATGACACTATCATTCAACTCATCCATGTAATTCAAGAAGATACCAACCCTCTTAAAGGGTATACATGGCAGCTATATACTTTGCGATATAAAGGGTGCATTGTTCTAGTAAAGAGTTATTCCTTAAAACAAAGAATCTTAGAGGAATTTTAGTCATCACCTATAGAGGGTCACTTTGCATTTCATGAAACACATGAATGAATTAAGAACTCATTCTTTTAGAAGGGCATGAAAACCGACATATGGGATTTTTTGGAAACTCATGGCACCTTCCAAATAAACAAGGGGGAGAGAGCAAAGATACTAGGGGAATTACAACTACTACCAATCCCATCACACATATGGGTTGACATCACTATGGATTTTATAATGGGACTTCAAAGTGTGGGAAACAAATATGTGATCATGGTGGTAGTCGATTGTCTCTCCAAATATGTTCATTTGTATGCCTTACTGCATCCATTTACCCCCTCCTCAATTTCCCAAGTCTTCCTTAGTCATATTTTTAAGTTACATGGTATGCCCACTTCCATTGTCTCATATTAGAAACCTACCTTCACTAGAAATGTTTTGTAGGAGTTTTATAAACTACAAGGTACCTAGCTGAAAATGAGCATTGCATATCACCCCCAAACATATGGTAAACCTAAAGAGGTCATCAAGTTCCTAGAAACCTATTTGATATTATTTACCTCTAAAAACCACACCAATGGGCATAATAACTTCCCCTCGTAGAATGGTGGTACAATACCTCTTATCATGGAGCTATCGAAATGACCCCATATGAAGTTGTTTATGGACAAAATCCATTGTCAGTCACTTCATATTTACCAAGTGTTGATGGGGCTAGATTCCCAATTCTCAACAGTAGGTATTAAACCCAAGGAAGAGGCTCAATTAGACTCTTCCTTGTTTGGGATGGAATAATCCTCCAGGTTAATGGTTTGAAAACCATTCAGTGGGATTTATGAATTAGTTCAAAAGTATATTTCCATATTTTTTATGTTTTTTTTTATAATTGATATATTCAATGTGAGAAACAAAACCAATCTAGAGAGTTTGAAGAAGTATGTCATTAAAAGATAATCTTTAGGAATAGTCAATGAAAGTGACCTATATCTTTTAATCTCTAAGAACTAATTCCACTGAGAAATATTACTGCAAGATAACCTTCAGGAAACATAAACTATTCTAATGTAGAAAGKGATGTAAATTATAGAAGTGCAACATTTGGAAATAATTTCACAATGTTCCATATATGAGATAACACAACTTATTATGGAAATTAAGGAAATAATTAATAAAGCATATATAGTCATTAACTAAAAATAATGGCCAGTAATTTATCCAATCACAAGTTAACTTGGAAAAATTGAAATCCTTACTATATGCCCACAACATCAACTCAAGAGTAGAATAATCCGCAATGAGAATTAATGCATAATGATCTTTCAACAAAATTTCCCTTGACTCCAAAAAGAGTTTATGAATTAAGCTTCAACTATTTTTGAGCTACAGTCCTTCCCAAATTTCCTTAGAGCTAAAGACCCTTTCCTAGAGGTTGATTTTCATATTGTAGACAAGATTACATGCAAAAAAAAAATAAAGTAGAAAATAGAAAAAAGTTCACAAAATCCATGTAGGTGGCTATGACTATGGTGAACTAGGCATCTAAGTTCGTGCATACTCATCATCGTATTTCCCCCATTGTTTTAGAAACTCATTGCATAGATTTAGCGAGGGAAATGCATGTTGTTTCCTAGGAAGATTCAGAGTGGTATTTTCTTGTCTAATGTCTTGATATATTTCTCTAGTTTGGGCACAATAGACTCCAGTAGAGTTGTCATTCTAACCTCTCTTGTTTGAAACTTTTGAAGATKYTCRTGGTCCGGTGARAATATATCTTTAACGCCAGCTTCTCTCTTGTTATCATTCTTCTTGAACTCACCCAACACCATTTCAACTAGTTGAATACCTTATGTTGGGTTGAAGTTGGGCAGTGTGTTACTTSACGTGGAGACTTAAACAAGATCCCAAATTTTAACACATGTAGACCATTATTCCCTAATTTGATTTTGRGATGCRTCAACCAACTTACCCCGGTACCTAACTGCTTGCTCAATTGCAAATATGTAATCCTTGGTCAACACTCTGATTCCATGATCCTCATGACCACAACATTTTTGAATCTCCTTTATGAATTCCACTTGATCTTAGACCTTGGGTTGTCTTTCATTCCACATGAGATTTTTTTGTACAAGATAAATAGTTGCAAGGTTTCCCCTTGCAGGCCCAATACCTTTTCTATGAAATATTTTCTTATTTGCTCATTATTTTTTTCCTCTTCAAGGGCATCTTCAATAAACTTGCTCGATGCATCTTGAGCTCCTTTATAATACTCAACTTGAGTTTTTAGAGAGGCAATCTCCTTCCTCATATCATCAACCTTGTTTTACCTAGACTTGGACTTGTTGATGGTTGCATGGGAAATGACCATCCTAGCAGACAACAAATCATTGAATTGTCCCTTTTGATATTCAACAAAGATTCCTCAGTAGTGCAAACAATAACACTATCTACACCTATATTTTTTCCTTTTCTGGATACGTTTCACCATAGCCTGCTTACATCGATTGTAAGCTACAAAATACAAATCTACAATCTCTTCAAGGGGATTTGGAATAGGTTAATCTCCCCATGATAATATATTTTCAAGGCTTCCATAAGTATATAATTGTTCCATTCCTAGTTCCTTCCCCTTCTCACTGGTTTTGGGTGTAGTTTTTTTTTATCTCTTGTCAGATCTATTACCTCACTTGGTGGTGTTGTATTTTGTTCAATTTACTGCCGAACATGGGCCTACTCTAACTATTTTTTCTTACTCCTTGCAATATCATCATCACCTAATCCTTCTTGCACTACTTCCTGCTGCATCCTCTCTTTCTCTTTCTTTTTATTTTCCTCCTCTTCCATTAATTTATTCTTTTCTTCCTCTTATTTTTTCTTTTATTCCTCTGCCATCTACCTCTATTCCTCCTCTACATTCTTTCTTAGTTCTTCATCAAGTAACCTTTACTCTTCCTCCTTTTTTTCTTCTTCCTATTGTTGAATTATTTCTTCTTCTAGATTTCTCTTGATTTCATCTTTCAGTTGTTGCTTTTCCCTACATTGTTGCAATTATTTTTCCTCTTTCTATACTTCATCTACTACTCTTTTCATTTCATCCATCAATTGAGTGTTTTCTTCCTCATGCTTATTTCTTATTTCTTCCTCAATTTTCCTCTTCAATTCCTCTTCTTGATACTGCCTCATTTGTTCATCCTGGATTGCTTTCCTTTTGGCCTCTTCTCTAAGTCTGATTTCCTCCAGTGTTGTGGATTCTTCAACTTCCTTATTGGTTCTCTCCACATCATCCAACCTCTTTCTTATTACATTCATTTTTTCATTAGGAAACAAAGTACTAAGGGTTTCTAAACTAGGGTTCATTAGTTTAAACATAACCTCATCTTGATCCTTGTAATTTTCACAAGGAAGTTCATCTTCCTACAATTCATGAGTATATTTCCAAGCTAAGGAGATTAAATCACAATGAGTACAAGACCTTTGGGAATGTATCTTTTGAACTGACCAAAAGGAATCTATATTCTAGAAGAGCACCAACTTCTGGTCAAGTATGTTTTGGATCATTTAAGAATAATGACTCAAACCAAAATTACATGGAATGAAAATATTTTTCTTAACCTCCTTCAGTAATGAATAATTAAAAACTTATAGGATTGTTTGATAGGCCACTTCTCCTAATACCACTCTATCAGACACATACTATGGTAAAATATGTGGTGTTGCAGTTGTACCACATAATCTTAGACAAGTGTAATCTTCTTGAAGATACTAGTTGTTAATACATAATCTTAGATAAGTGTATCTTCTTGAAGATACTAGTTGTTAATATAACTAATCCACTTTTTAGCATCTTGAGTTAGCGTAGATCATTCTTTACAATATATATATTTTTTTTTTTTTTATATAAATATTTTGATTAAAATATTTGAATATCAATTTATATTTTGTTTTTCCATAAAAACTTGACAATAGACATGCACGTGGGATTCTGAAACCTGCCAATTGAGGTTGAGACCTCCAAATATGTTAGAGGCACAAACTACATCCAATAGATAGGATGCCATATATATTGTAGGAAACATACAAGGCTTAGCTTTTTCCTGCTGTGCTCTCTCAATCATGTTGTTAAGTTGGTAGGAAAAAATAACATCCCAATTAAATAAACCTCCAATAGTGACCACCATATAAGGAAATGACACCCAAGCATCCTTGAAACACTCCATAACTTTTCTATATAGTTATCATGGGTATGTAGGCATGTGGCTGGTTCCTCACAAATTAGCACTCTATATACCTTGTGGAATAATATCTTATCTTCTTTCCAAAAACTTTCTAGAATTTTGTTGTAATCGTGTTTTTGATAGAAATCATCCATAAAGAGGATGACCAAATGAAATTCAAGCTTTTGAGATTTTATAACTTCTTCTCCAAATTATAGCTAGGCTGAAACCCACACACTAGCATGTATCATTGACAATTAACTCTTCTTCAAATCACCATTCAATAGATTTTGAATTGTGGGCATCACAAGTGTCCCATTGCTACAATGCAAGTGGGATATTTTCTGTCTGTTAGTGAAAACCTTATCATCAAATTCTCTTATGTCATGGTTGTTGTGAGGAATCACTTTTGGATAATCCTCTGAGTAAAATTCATGATATATCTTGTTCCATCCAGAAAAAGGAAATTGTGATCTTATGCTTGCTTCAATATCTATGTATATAGGCCATGACCGATGTTCCTCAGGCATATGTATTTGGATCACATGAACATACTCCTCCAGTGAAGTTTTGATTTCAATAGGTTTCTTCTGGGAAACTTCGCTCGTCTCTTTGGATTTCTCTTCGGGATTGGAAGGAGTTATAACAAGTGTTCTTCTCAGTGGAATTTTTACTTAAATGAAACATAGCATATAAATAGAGTAGAGAAAAAATCATATCCATACATAATAATAATATTCAATATAGCATTGTTTAGCCACAATTTACAAATGAAGAATAATTGAGGTAGATTCTTATACCACTGGAATTTGGATTTGAAACAAAAAAAAAACAAAGTTGTATACTACTATAATAGAACATCAATCCTTACTCCTAGTCCAAAATTGCCACAAAGACACATGTATATTCAAAATTGAAAGACTACTAGTTTTATAAACATACTTGTGTCGTTGAACTAGGACAAATATGCAATTGAACTGCAAACATTGGCACATGCAGATGACTTAAGCTTGAATAGTCAAATTCACCATGCACAAAAACATGCAAACTTCTCTCTCTCACACACACACTCGTTCTAACATGAATTGATGGACCAAGAAAGCTTACAACCATAGAAACCCCCTTGACACTGCTTAATCCTTACTAATAGCATTCAACTACAAGCTTTGTGTGCTTCAATTGGTTGGAGTGCTTGAATTTTATAACCAACAAACCAAATCTTAGTGACATGATTAGAAATATAGATTAAACTTGATTGGGTTCTTAAAATATTTAAGATTAAATGTCAATTGGACATTTCAACCATCGAATCGGTGAATTAATAGCATTTATTTTCTATGGTCACTCACCACTTTTGTGTTTCGATAAGTTTTGATTTGCAGTGATTGCAAAGTGAGTTTGGGTGAGTGATAGTATGGAACCTTGAGAAACATGCAAGGCAGGGTCATCGATTGAATTTTCAAATGGAGAAGAGAAAAAGTTAAAAATGCTTCCAATCTCCATTTGCTATGCCAATTTGTTTAAATGATGATTGAAAATTTTGTGGATATGGCATGTGTAGTGAATATAGGCATAAACACTAAAATTTTCTTCCTTCACTTTGCCATGCCAACGTGTATAAAATGTATAACACAAGGCATGAAACATATGAAATAAATGTGTGTCACATCCTCACATATTTATTACACCAACAATGATGTTTAAGAACTGGAAAATTAAATGAAAAAATAAATGTTCTTGGGGTTTGGTCATTTTCATGCTCCAACCTTGATTGGATTGCATCCCTTTCAATAATTAAACACTTTATTTATCAAAACACCCTTAAGGTAGGGAAACACCTTACAAGGATTCTTTTATAAACAGATCAACTTTTGTTCACTTGCCTCTTTGAAGGGGTAACCTCCTAATGAGATAAGCTATCCAATACAATAACATTCTCATACATTGTCAATAAGGAGGACTCCATCTTTATTTATAGCCTACCAATTGTTAACTACCTAGTGGTCCTTCTTTAATGAGGCCACATTACATTTATTAAATGCTAACTACCTAATGGGGCCTTATTTCATAATGACCAACATTGTGGACCTAGTCCAATTTCCATTAAATGGTTGCTATACTTATCCTACTCTTATCTCTAATGGCCCCATAAGCCCTTATTACAACCCTAAGGAGGATTCCAACATGTCACCCCCCATTAAGAAGCATCATTCTCAATGCTTGTATACATGATATACATTCATAAGCCAAGGTCCCATGTGTCAATGTTAATCAAAATGTTGACGTAGTTCTATAAGATCATCCATAACCCTAGTTTCCATGTATGAGTGCTAACCACAATGCCAAAGTAGTCCTGGAAGCTTTCCCATAAGCCAAGGTCCCATGTACAAGTACTAGTGTCAATGCTGAAATGGTCTAAGATGTTAGGGAACTAACCTACCTAACCCCTCACGTAGGTAGAATAATATATTTTCCATGTAATAAAGGCCGACATTAGTTAATAAGGCATATTTAATAACATGAACAAGTCTAATGTAAGAATACTTTATAGAAGCTTTTGCTTCTAGAAATATATTCCTCTAGAATGTTCTTTAGAAGATAGAATTAGTATAAATAGGAGTAGAAGGCATGAGAAAGTTTTGTCTTGAGAATTATTGTAATAGAGCTCTTCTCTGTTGGAGGTTTCCCCCTTCAAGAGGCAAGTGAACTTGGCTTTCTATCAATAAAGGTATCATTTTTGGTGTTGTGGCTCTCTATATTTTGTTGTTTTGCTAGTATTGGTTGCAATACTTATATTTTCTTCTTATTATACTACATTTGGTACCTAATAAGTGGTATCAAAGCACTTTCCTCTATAGAAACTGTGGGAACTTTTTTTCAGGGTAGAGACGTGTACTGGAGGCATCTTTAAAGCACATAGATCTATTATTCAATGAGTAAAATTGTGGCTAGGGAAAACTGCACACCTGGAATACAAACGGTTTCATGGGGTTACTCAAAAAAAGTGTTTCACCTTGTTGGAAACCTATGTAACCCTTGTTGGTACCCCTTTGAGTAGTATCACATCAAACATAATCTATACATGACCATATCTTCCATGTATTGTCAAGTATATCGGGAGTCCCCTAGGTCTCCTAAAACTAGCTCTTGATTAGTTGATCGATTGCATGCATGTTATAGTGACACCGAGAGCAACACTCTGGAAGATACTCTCTAGTACCTGGGTAATTGGGTAGTAGGACTGAGGGCACGGTCGAGCCTCCTTAGTTGGTGCTGAGATATTGGGCTAAGTACTAATGTTCAACCCTGCATGTATATCAGAGATTTATAGCACAGGGCAAACCATTGTCTCTAGGAACCCTGAAAACCATAAATATTGGGAAATAAATAGAATATAAAAGGGGCATACAAGATATATTATCACGCAACCCTGGCTCATGCAATCTGGTTGTGAAATTCCTACAAAAATTTTCTTGTTAACAATTTGGGAAATTTCTTAATTCAATATTCTTCAAGTCGGGGTATAATTCTGCAGGAGTTAAAAAAGAGTAGTGGTCATGCCAACACACTTATTTGGGACCTATCCTAATGGATTCCTCTCTTCTCCTTGATCATCATGGTACCTATCATTTTTAAGACTTTTTTTATGTGGACTTGACCCCCTTATTTGGGACCTATCCCATTGTATTCCCCTTTTCTCCTTGATTGTCATGGTACCTATCACTTGTAAACTTCGTTTTTCTATGGTCCCACCCACACTTCTCAACACCCTTATTTTCCACCTATCACATTTGATTCTTGTCTTTACCCTCTCTATCATGATACCCCTCCCTTGTAACTTTTTCTTCCTATGTGGACTCACCTGCCCATTTTTGTCTCTACCCAAATGGAAACCACTCGCAACCAAGAAATAAATACATTGATTGTCGACAACATCCAAAAGAATCAATTCCATCATTAGAAAGATAAATTCCTCCATTCAAACCCTATAGGACAATTTTTCCACCCACAAATACATCAAAGACACACTTGACGAATTGATGAGCTGCTCCCTGAACCTTGCCTCTTTTGAACAACTTTCCCATCACAAAGACACCAAATATTCCCATTTCCAAGGCCCTCATTCCAATCACCTTCATCGTGACCTACACCTTCCCATAATTGAGGTGAACAAATTTTATGGCTCAGATCCCACTGGCTCGGTCACTCAAATGGATCATTATTTTTCCTTGCATGTCATTACTAATGAGTTGGCCAAAATTCGTTATAGTATCCTCTATATAGATCTGGAATGTTGGAAATGGCATAGAAATGTACACCAAGGGTATGTTTCTCAGACACAATTTTTTGTAGAGCTTTATGAATGCTTTGACAGTGACACCCACCATTTAGGTCCTTTGACCAAGTTGAAACAATATAGAAAATGGAAGAATTTATCGTTTCCTTTGAGCACTTGGCTTTTGGAACAGAGAGCATGTAAGATGCCTTCTTCTGGGAATCTTTTATTAGTGACCAAACGATGAAATTCATGCCCACGTCCTAATGGATCGCCCCCATACTTGGTTGGAAGCTACCAAACAAGCCAAGGAAGCGCAACATATTGTCTCCTCCAAAACCAAAAAACCTCTTTTCTTCCTCTCCCTAAACTCATCAATCTCTCTCCTCTTGACACTCCCCTCAAGATCTATAAATTAACCCAGGTAGAAATGGATGAACGTTAACTCAACAATATTTTTTTATAACCATGATGACAAATATTTCCCAGGGCACAAGTGTAAGTAACATAATATTTTTATGGCCATGTCTGAGGATGCTCTTGAAGAGGAGGCAAATATTTCCCCTATGGATGAGCTACCCCAACTAGTTGATTTTACTCCACCCTATAATCCACCAGAAGTTGAACAAGTGATTTTACTGAATTCCCTCACTGGTTTCTCTACTCCCCAAACCTTCAAGTTAATTGGTTACATTAAGCATAGGAAATTCATCATCCTAGTTTATAGTGGAAACACTCATAATTTTATTCATCATCGCATTTCCTAAGAAATCAATTGCTTTATCCATGCAATCGATAATTTTCAAATCATGATTGCCAATAGTAGTTCCATGAAATGTGGGGGACATTGTGAAAATGTGTGCCTCCAAATTGGTCAGTACCACGTGAAATCTCATATGTTTTCTATTGACATGGGAAATTGTGACATTGTGTGCAATGCAGAATGGTTGGGCCCTCTTGTCCCCATTCTCATGGATTTTAAGGAATTAACCATGCAATTCCAACAAGAGGGACAACAATATAAGTTCCAAGGAATCACAACTGGCTCCCCTGAGATCATATGTTCCCATCGAATGGAAAAGATCCTCAAAAAAGGTCATTCTGGTATTATTGCTCAACTCCATTCCATTTAAGCCATTGAGACACCCTCTATGGATCCCGACCTCCAATATATACTCTCCTGACACTAGGTGGTTTTTACCACTCCCATGGACTTCCCCCTTCCCATGGCGTCCATGATCATTCCATTCCTCTCATACCAGCCAATCTTCCTCTCAATGTTCACCCTTATCGTCATCCCTTTTCCCAGAAGAATGAAATTGAGAAAATTGTTCAAGAATTTCTTGAAGTGAGTATTATTTGTCCTATTACCAGACCCTATTCTTCTCTTGTGGTCATGGTACTCAAGAAAAAAGGAACTTGGCGCATGTGTCCCAAATTTCCCCCCCTCAACAAACTCACCATCAAAGAAAAATTCCCCATTCTTGTCATTGATGACCTATTGGATGAATTGAGTGGTGCTCAGTACTTTACCAAACTTGATGTTCATTCTTCCTACCGCCAGATACATATGAAAGAGGAAGACATCCCCAAGATAGCCTTTAGAACTTATGAAGGTCACTATGAGTTCTTGTTCATGCCTTTTGGCCTGTGTAATTCCCCCTACACTTTTTAAAGTCTCATGAATCATGTCTTCCATCCTTTCCTTTGTCATTTTATATTACTTTTATTTGATGATTGTTGGGACATGACTTTTTGGGACCCGTTTTGGGAACTGCACAATGTGTGAAAAAAAAGGAAAGGCAGTTGGTGCACTTTCAGGGATCAATGTGCACAAAAGAAGGAAGACAGTTAGAAGTCGTCAGGCATTTTGGTCCACTGAAAAGGGATAAGCCCTAATGTAATTGTATAAATATGTAAGGGTTTTTGGGATAGAAAGTAGTAAGTAGTCAATAGTGAATAAGCATGTGAGCGAGTAAGAAGAGTTGAGTATGCGCGAATGTAAGAGTGAAGAAAGACCTAAAGATATAGAGGGATAGGAGAACGACAAGGGCATAATGTATGAGCACAGTGCACATATTTTGTAAGGGATGATTCTGAATAATATTATAAGAATCCAGTCATTGTGGATGTAGCCCATCTTAGGTGAACCACGTTAAATATGGTGTCTATGTGTTATGATGTGATTGTTTTGTGCATTGCGTGCATATAATTTACTTTTTGTTATTATGAATCTGTTATATAGTTATGTGCACATGATATAAGGAATAATGAACAAATGTTAAGTAATGGTTACAATGAATGCCTCCCTTCCCTTCACAACTGTAGAAACCTGGTTCATGTAGTTCCCGTAGATACCTCGAGTGAGACTTCACATGCTTGCGTGTGATGTCGAAAGGGCCGATATCTGAGGGTCATGTTGGTGAATTCATATTGAAGCCTGTTTTTTCCCACTATGTGCCAACAAATGGTTCAGTTGTCGGGACCAGGATCTGCTACCAAGGGGAATGTGGAGGTTGACTAAGGAAGAGATTGGACAATGGTTAGAGATGAAGGAGCATGATTTTTCCAGAAATCAGAATAAGAACCCACAGATCAGCTCGAAGAAATGGTTACAGAGGTATGTATTTACATATTTACATGATATTTTATTTGTTGATTTTCGGATAGTTTTGGTTGAGTGGATACAAATATTAGCTTAAAATAATGGAACATTCTACACTATTTTTTCGAGGAGTTGGACCCTTGAGTTGATATAGGAAGTTAGTGTCATAAGTAATCAAATCTCGCATGTAGTTGATTTTTGGTTGGATAGTGTATTGGGGGGTTATATTACCGATTTTTTTATAGATTGTACTTAGTCATATAATGTTGTTGAGAGGGAGTTCTTTAAAGGATAGCGCAGAATATACTTGAAATCATTGTCTACTTAGATCAAGATGTTGTTGTGTGATAAGGGGTTTATGAAGATGGAATCTGATCACCTTAGTAGCTAGGTGCCTTCGTGCGCATAGGGGGGACTGAGGGTTGACTAGGGGATGGTCCTAGAGTAGGGAGAAGAAGGATGCAAGAAAGAATGAATAATGAATGGATGGGATGATAATATCGAGAGAAGAAGAATGTGTGACGGAAGAAGAGATTGGAGTATTGCGTAGTGGAAAGAGATTTTGGTACAGTAGGAAGAGGACTATGGTTGATAGAGAAGGGAAACAAATTGAGGTTGAGGAAAGAGATATAAGTGTAATACTCTAGATCAAAGGAATATCGTGCACATAAATTCAACTCATTCTAGCAGACGGAGATCCAGTACATCCCACTCAGGTCAAACTCTGTGTTGAACCGACGACCCTTTGTGCGTCTCTGAGAACTGAGGTAAGATATGAAACTTTAACACTTGTAGTTAGTGGAGGAAGTTAAGATAATAGTAAAGGTAGATAGAGCAATGGAAGTTGTACGATAATACAAAATCAGTTAGGGACACTGAGGAAGAACACTACATAGTACACAATGGAAAGGTTAGACGCCACTTTGAGAATGCATGTCTTCCATGCAACAGGTTCAGAAGATCTGGAATTGTTTTTTTGTGAAGCAATATGGACCATAAAGAACATCTAGGATGATGATGCGAAAATCGCACAATTAGTGACGACATTCAGGGATCGCATGTTACTCTACTCTATGAATTATCATGCCACTACACCTACGGGACAAACCATAACATTGACAACCATCATGCAAGCCTTATTAAAAGAGTTCTAGAAGTCGAAGTATGACTCACAGTGTATTATGGAATTGAAAGAGATCAAGCAATTGTTGAATGAATCAGTATGGGATTTTGATAAGAGATTCAAGATATTGATGGATCAGTTGACCTTCCAGATTCCACACGAGCAACATAGGGTTCATTGCATGATTGTAACCGCATATACATTTTCCTTTGATGCAAAAGAATATTACATTACAATCAGAAGCACTAGAGATCTCCATGAATTTAGAAGCATCCCCTTCATGAGAGAATGGCGTAGGGATGGATCAAGTTCAGTCATAGTTAGCAGTAATGACAATTCAGTTGCAGGAGCTTGCTAAAGGGAAGGAAAATTGTGAAGAATTTTGTAGTGTTACATACATAGCAAAAGGTCATCATAAGAAAGAGTTTCCAGCTTTTAAGGAGTGTTTGGCTACAGGAGCCCCAAATCCCTTGGCCATGAGAGGGAGGGTATGGTGTGAGATATGAAAAATGATGGTTCATCACCCTTTTGCATGTCCTCTGATGCAAAAGAATTAGAGTACTTACCGAAACCTATATTGTAATTTTTTAAATTCCATGGGACATGATGAAAAGGATTGTCGGGCACTTGATCTAATGAGAGAACACATCATGGATGCATACAGAGTTCAAGGGGAAGAAGGACCAGAAGGAGGGGTACCACAATATAATACTCTGAGGGGATACAATCAAGGAGGGAGAGGAGGATTCAGAGGTCGAGGAAGAGGAGGATTTGGCAGAGGAAGAGGACCGACTATCTGTTATAACTGTAACCAACCTGGGTATTTGGCATGAGATTTTCTGAATCCTTGCACGACATGCACATGTTGTAAACATTTGGATAGTGTGACAGAAGGTTGTCCACATATAATTGTGAAGTGGCAAGAGAGAAGGAACTATAATGTGCAGATGATAGTAGCAAAAGAGCGCGATGATCGACGAAGGGTAGAAAAAAATACGTGTTGAGGAGAAAGAACAAGAGTTGATGCGACAGAACAAGGAATTCAGATTGACTAGTGGGTCAGGAAAGAAACAGAACCTACTCTAATGTTTGACCTTATAAAATAAAGAGACACATATAAGAAAGCAAGGAAGGAACTGGTAGAAACACAATGGGTAGCATCGACTTTGAAACCTGTGTATGACATGCATCTAATCTATGACCACTCAGAAAGGCAAGTTGAGAAGGTAAGTACTTTCAAAATTTTCTTAAAGATTTGTTTATAAATAATGAAGGATGAAGTTGCATTAAACATGTTGTGCAAGATGATCTAGCAATGCACACAAGATAAAGAAGTATTTGTCGCACAACGAGAATTTAACCAGGTACAACGCAAGAAAAGGACAAACATGGAATTTCAACTTACTACGCAGACATGAGGCTATGATATGGATAATATTATCTTGGATCTGGGATCTGATGTGAATTTCCTTCTGAATTAGACATGGGAGATGATGGGAAAGCCAAATTTGATCTGGTCACCTATTCAATTGAGGCTAGCAAACCAACACAAGATTGTTCTGATTGGAAGACTCATAGGAGTGAATGTTAACATTGATGGAGTGCACAACACAATAGATTTTGGAGTAATCAAGATAGTGGATGATAACAAACCTTATCCAACATTACTTGGACTGGATTGGTATTTTGATAACCAGACCATTATTAATCTGAAAAAGAGACAAATCATCTTTGAAGCAAGAGACTTGAAAGTTACTACGCCATTGGATCCCATAGAAGGAAGAGGGTATATGGAACTGATAAGGGGAAAATAACTCGATAACCTTTACAATGTGACTGCATGAATGAATGAATATGTAAATCCTATGGATGATGGTGCACTCAGTTGGTGAAGTATTATTTCTTGCACGTTAGATTCAGGAAAATCCCTGGAACATTGACAACAAAGATTACATGAAGTATCTACAAGGAGATGTGCTCGAATCACCTATGCATTGCATTGGATTGGAGTTGAAGTATGTGATCCCCTGAAGTATTATGGACTAACATATATATATCCTTTTGTGAAATAATTTGAATTGCAGATACCAAACCAACATAGATTTCTAGCTTTAGATGTCGTGTTGAAAATGACCCTTGCAATATTGTGGGTTGCGCACAAGCAGAGAATAGATAATTGACAGCAATGCAAAAGGCAGTCACAGGCCAAGTTTGAAATAGAAACTGAATATACTGCACAAAATTATACTAGGTTGAGTTTTCCTATAGATCATGTTACATAGTGCATCACGACATGGAGTTTAGTACCTAAGCATGAATGGACACACTTTTTTGCACACACTTTGGATATGACCCCGAAGAACTGGTATTTAGAACTGGAAGTACACAGAGGAACAACAGATTGGGGAGATTTGACTCACAACTTCAAGGTAACTTTCATTTTTGAATATGATGTCCCCTTAGTAGACACGACTCTGTAGATTATCAAAAACGTGATTTTTACATCAGAAGACTCAATGAGACTAGTACCCTTGTTTAATGCGCTCAGATGTTCTACGACTATTCAAGAGGTTGTGGAATGGTATAACATTTCTAGAGAAGACCAAGAAGATGAATACCTAAGAAATTTGAAAATACCAGAAATAGAAGGAGAGTGTGCAGTAGAGGGCCCTGAGCTTGAATATGTCATGTATGCAAAGCCGTTGAAAACACAAAAGGTGAATATTGGTACAAAGGAAAAGACCAAGTTTGTGAACATTGGAGATTATTGGAATGAAGAAATTATCATGAAGATTGTTGATTTACTGCACGAATACTAGGACCTTTTTCCAACTACATTCTTAGAAATGAAATGGATTGTTGGGGAGCTAGGGGAGATGAAGATCCCTTTGAAGCCAAATGCCAAGCCAGTAAAGCAAAGACCATACCGATTGAACCCAATATATAAGCAGAAAGTGAAAGCAAAGATAGACAAGATGTTGATGTTGGAAGTAGGAATTATTGAACCTCTCATAGAGTCAGAATGGATCAGTCTAATGGTGGTACAGGAAAAGAAAACATGTGGACTTAGAATTTGCATGGATCTAAGGAAATTGAATGATGCTTGCTACATGGCTCGTTTCCTACTCCATTTACAGGTGAAGTTTTAGAGAATGTAGGGGCACATGAAGCTTATTCATTCATTAATGGATTCTCTAGCTATCACCAGATTAATATTGCACAGGAAGATAGACATAAGAAAACATTTGTGAAAGAATGGGGATGTTATCAGTATACATTCATGCCTTTTGGATTGAAAAATTCACCAACAATATTCTCCCGAGTTTTTGTCGCAAATTTCAAAGAATTTATTCATAAATTCCTATAAGTATATTTGGATGATTGGAAAATGTTTAGTTTGTTGAAGGAGCATATTGGAACTTCGCGCTTGATGTTGGAAATATGTAGATAGTTCCATATTTCTTTGAACTTGAAAAGTGTATTTTTTGTGCACCATTTGGCATCCTATTGGTTCATGTAGTATGTAAACAAGGACTTTTGGTTGATCATGCGAAGATTGTTGTTATTGTTGATCTACCACCACCTACTTCAGTGCGACAATTGCAAGCAACATTGTAGATGGTTCATATGGGGAACTACTGAAATTTTATTAGGGGATACACACAAATCACAACTCCATTGGAAAATTTTCTAAAGAAGGAGGTCAAGCTTCAATGGAACCAGTAATGTCAACAAAGTTAGGATACCTTGAAGCAAAAATCGGTTATCGCGTTGATTTTAGTCTTTCCAAATTGGAAGAAGGAATTTCATGTTCACGTAGATGCATCATCTATAACGTTAGGTGTAGTTCTAGCTCAGCCAGGGGAAGGATATTTTGACCATCCTATTGCATTTGCCAGTAGACAGTTGCCAATTGCTGAACAAAATTACACTACTACAAAGCGTGAAGGACTGGTATGTTGGATCATGTTTTCATTGATGCCAATGGTTTGATTGATTGATGTCAAGTGATTGATTAATTTCAAAGGATTGATTGATTGATGATTGATGTAATGTATATGTATTGTCCTTGATGAGAATGATATATGTCAAGTGGAAACCAATTGATGAATATGGATAAATATGCATAGATGAATATGGATCAATGAGTTGTCATTGATACATGATGAAGGTGGTTTCATTGGTATATAATGCATTGTTGGAAAATTTTATAGATGACTCATTATTGTCTTATCATGATTGATAAGGTGCATAAATGGATGAACTCCAAAGTGGTCCCCTTATGGTGAAATCCCTCACGGGAAGACCCTTTGTGGATTGATTTATCTTAGAAGAATGGTTGGAGGACACATGCTTGTATGTGGAATAATGAGATGAAGATCGATGAAGTTGTTGGTGAAACTATCCTAGATGGATAGTACTTGACATACCATTTTCGGTAGTATGTGGAACGTCACATAACTCCTCATGTTTTGAGAGTTATGGCCCTACGAAGATGAAGGACCCCCATATGAAGGCTTGAAGCTCCCAAGGTCAAAGAATTCAAAGTGCCCTAAAAGAATAAATCATTATGAAGTGACAAAGTCAAGATGGATTACTTAAATAAAGTAAAGTGACAAAGTCAAGATGGATTATTTAAATAATAAAGAGAAGTGACAAAATCAAGAAGGAATATTTAAATGATAAGTATTGGAGAACTTTCTATTTATGGAAAGTGGTTAAGCCTAAAATAAGGAAAATAGGTGAAGTGACCTAGAAATGGGTTAAGTGACCTAGAGGATGAAAGTATAAATAAGATATCTATGGTCTCTTGCAGATCATCCTTTGTGTGGATCAATGGAGAACTTCTTGTGAGAATATCTTTTGGAGTATTGATGGAGAGCTTCTTGTGAGCACATCTTTGGTGTGGATCTCTTGAGCATGATTGAAGATATATTCTGTGAAAGAGAGCATGAGGAAGATATCATGGACACATCAAAGTTTCGACAATGTCAGAGATCTTGACAGAAAAATTCTTGGAGCTTCAGAATCCCTAGTTTTTGAGGTGTACGCGGGCTGTAATAGGCCAGGGTGCGTACATACGCGGGCTGTGTGAGGATAGGGTGTGTACAGTAGATAAAATCAGGAAGATTTGTGTTTGATCTGATGATTGTTTGTTGAAGACGGTGGCAGGTTCCAGATCTTCATTCTATGGGCTCAGATCTATAACTGAGACACTGGTATGGTTGCATTATTGTCTTGATGGATACTATTGTTTGATGTGTTGTGAATGCTTAGGGGATTCTTGGTATGGCTTCTATGATGTGGTTCATTTTGGTTGATTTGGTTGATGGAGTGAGCAGTACTCTTGTGATTCAATGGTGACATCATTGATATGGTATACTAGTTGTTTATACATGATTGAGATAGCATTCATATTGATTGATTGTGGAGCATGAAGCTTGGATGTGTTGTGACTGGGTGGTGGTCGGATTGGATAGTCAGAGACAGAAAAGAAAGATAAATTGGTTGCATAGGATCTAAGTTGGTCTTGAAGGACAAACCCTAAGAAGCTCAGAAGGTATACACAGGTTGTTGTATACATTGGGCGCATGCATACGTGGGTTGTAGTGAGCCAGGGCGCATACACACGCGGGTTGCATTTCTGACAGGTCGTGTACCTGTTAACAGATTGATATCTATTGAGGATTGTTGTCTCATCTCAGTTGATGCCGAGAATGTAAGTTGAGTCTTGCATATAGAGATGGTTCTCTTGTAGAGTTGTACTCTATTCAGTTGGTTCTGGAAAACCCCCGGATTGTTGTCCATAATAAAAAGAAAAATTCCACATACATATTGTGTTCTTTGTGTTCCTTGTGGTGATGACTTGTTGATGATATATTGTTGATATATGTTCACATCTAACTGGTTATAAATGACAGCAATGGGTAATGAGTAAATGTTGAATGTTAGCTAAGGATTTTTTGTGTAAGAGGGAAGTTTTGGGAAAAAGATCCCCACACTCATTCACCCCCTCCTCTAAGTGTGGTAGGTGTGTCCAACATGGTAATGGTGTATGCACTACATAATTTCAGGCATTATCTATTGGGATCACATTTTAAGATGTACAAATATCATTATGAGATGAGACGCTTAGTCAATAAGTTATTGTTAGGGTGGAAGATATGCAGATGGTTGTTGTTATTTCAAGAGTATGACTTTGAAGTGATTGAGAAATCGGGAAAATTAAACTTAGTAAATGATCATTTGTTGTGCATATTAACATGAGAAGATGGAGGAAGCTTGGATGAAATTCTACCATATGCGCACTTGTTCGCAATACAAATGGTTGATGATTATTTTGTAGTTATAATCTAGTTCTTGAACACAGGAGTAGCCCCAAATGACTTTACAGTTGCACATAAGAAACACTAAGTGGTAAAGGCAACAAATTATCAGCTTATAGCAGGGAATTTGTGTAAGTTAGGCACAAAATGGTATTCTTCGACGATGTCTATTGGAGCACAAGATACTTGTAATACTATCGGAGGAACATGAAGGAATTGTGGGAAGCCACTATGCAGGGAAAGCAACAAATTAGAATATTTTACACATGGGACTTTGGTGGCCAACCCTTCATAAGGATGTTAAGGAGTTCTATCAGACTTGTGATGTCTGTTAGTGAGTTGGGAAACCATCCAAAAGAGATGAAATTCCTTTAGTACCACAAGTTACGTTGCAATCTTTTGATAAATGGGAAATTGATTTCATTGGACTAATCAACCCACCAACAAAAAGGTCAAGAGCAAGATATATAATCATTGCGACAGATTACTTGACAAGATGGGTTGAAGGAGAACTTGCCAGAGATTGCAACTCGAAGACTATTGTGTGGTTTCTAATTGAGAATGTTGTTACAAGGTTTGGATGTTTGAGAATTCTTATAAGTGATCAGGGTACTCATTTTTTGAATAAAATGATTTCTACTTTGACAGGATAATTTCATATTTATTATCAAAAGAGCACACCTTATCATCCTCAGGAAAATGGAATAGAACAAGATCTTAGAGCATGCAATGACAAAGGTATGTAATGTAAGTCGAGATGACTGAGAATTGAGGATTCCTACAATGTTATGGGCATATCCAACCACATGTAAGAAGTTAACAAGACATACATCATTCCGATTAGTATATGGCCAGGAAGAATTTACGCCCATGGAGTTCAATGTGTCAAGCCTACACATTATCGCGCTGATACAACTCACATATTCTGGCACGACAGAGAAAATACTATCAGAGCTAGTGGAACTAGAGGAAGAGTGCTTCATCGTAGGATTTCATTTGTAGGTTCAAAAAGCATCTGAAAAGGCATGGCATTATATGACATATTAAACATAAGAAGTTCTAAATGGGAGAGCTAGTTTTGTTCTATGACAACATTATTTTGCAGCACCTTAGAAAGTTCCAAATGCACTGGTTAGGACCATATGTGATAATATGTGTGATAGAGGAATGTGTTGTTTAGTTGGAGAAATTGAATCATGAAATCATGGAAAGATTGGTCAACGATAGTTGGCTGAAACTGTATAGGGACAGTCAGGCTTCCGCGCACTAGTCTAAATGTGCAATATGTGTACCATAGTATCTGTATTATAGAAAAGAAAAACAAATTTGAAAACAATAAAAGAACTTGAGGCAAGTCACAATAAACATTTGAAGAGACATGGAAGCTTGAAGTTCTGAATTAGACATTATTCAAAGAGTCAAATTAACAAAAAAAACCGATGAACAAGAAAACGTCGCGGAAAGGAAGGAGAATGGAACTATGAGCAGAAAGGAGAATTGAAGAACCACGATAAAGATCTGCGCGGATGATGGGAAAATAATTAAAGAGAAAACATAATGGCTAGACGATGGGAATGCATAGTCATAAATAAAAAGCGACGATCAGATTTTGACAGGATGGAAAATATAGGCCATGATCTGTGGAATAATACGAAATTAATGCAAAATATAGCCAAGAATTGAATGTGAACACAATCAGATGGAACTGCAATTTTGGGTGCAACGAGGTATGAAACAGTTGGAAACAGACTATAAAACAACCAAGGAGCGATGAGAAAAGTTTATTGTTACTTGGACATTTAAAGAGAATAGAGAGCTATAGCTTACATACAACAGAGCTGAGTGAGTTGTAGACCAAATTGAAGTGCATAAAGTTATGGTGCCACCAAAGGCAGGACCATCCACATCAAGAACAAAGAAGTCACACACCAAGAAGGAGGCAACACCAGTATAATAGGAAACCATGAGGGCCAAAACATCCGATCCAATCAACTTTCCCAAAGTATATATGCCACCCAGAAATCCCACAGTGAAGCAAGTCAAATTGCAGAAGGAGGTGAAGTATGACTTGGTTACATCGATGATTCCACCTAGGGTCACTGTCGAGGGAGATATGTTGGGCACGTTAGGAAGCCTAAGGTTTTTAGAAAATGATCTAATAGATCTAAAGAAGTTTCCAGAGTTAGTTCCACATAATTACCTACACACATTATCCAAGCCATATTCATTGGTAGTCACAGTCGAACTGCAAGAATGGGAAATAGGACTGCAACAGACATGTATACTAAACTTGTTGGAGATCTGACATTTTGATAGAAGTGCAGAGATCAACATCTACGTCATGTTCTTGTTAAGTTTCATCCACGTAATGTTCCTATGGTTGGATAGGGCAATGTTGATTGACACCCAAATGATTGCACGGATTACAGGATTTCCCTTAGCAGGGGAAGACTCATTACCCTTGATCACAGATAAGACGCATGAAAAAGCATTAGTAGAAAGAATGGAGGAAAAATATGGTACACATAGAGGATCACATGGATTAGACTTCATGAGTATCAATGATGATATTGTAATATTTGTGACGCAGGTGTTGGCTTGCAAATTACTTAGGAAATGTCGCAAAGATCAGGTGCCAACAAGAGTTATAACAGAAGCAAAGAAGTGTGCAACATGAGTGATGATGAACTGGGAAACATTTCTCATGAAGTAGTTTTTAACCGACTACAAGGAGGCACAAGATAAAGGAATGAAGTTCCATTATGAATGGTTATTAATTTTGGTAGCATTGGTTACATGGAGGGAGCCAGAAGAGACACAATTCTTGAAAGGCATGTAGAAACCATACTTAGCAGCAAGATATGTCTCCTTGTGGCATACCACGCACATGAACAAACAGATGGACAACAAAATCACCTTCTGTATCTATAAGGAGACAATCTAATAATGCATTGAGGACACACTGCACATTCTACCGCAAATAGTGGAATCATATAAATATATTGTTTGATTCAAGGCAGGGATGCACCATATGTATGTTCAAGCAAAGAGATATTTGGATCAACAATATTTATCGACCCACTACAGGTTGATAGAACAAGACATCAACTAGATTGTAAACGACTGGGAATTTTAGTGGAAAATCCTAGAGACAGAATCAACGTAGAAGGATACGCAACAACCATAGAAGCTGACACAAGAACCATAAATGGATCAGGAAAAAGAAGAATAAGAACAAGGAGAACAAGGAAATGGTGAATGTGACACATAGGAAACAACATCGCCCGTTGGAGAGAAGAGAAAAGAGCATATGAAGGAGTGATCAATGCACAAACACAAGAAGAAGAAAGCCACAAAGGAAGAAGCGATCTAGGCCTTAAAGAAGGATGAATTAGAGAAAAATGGGGATCAGGTCAAATAAATAACCAAAGAAGCATTTTTGTGAGCTGCGCAGAAACAAGAGGAAATGCACTCAAATGTGTAGGCGTAAATAGCTACACTATGCCAGACTTTGGAGGAAACTAGGATAACACCAGTTAGAATGAAAAAAAGAAGAAAAAAATGAGAGTACAACCAAGACAATAGAGTCACGATTGAAAACATCACATCCACCATCAACTTCAGCAGAGCGTCAGATTATGAAAATCTCAGCAGAGCCCATAGATTTCCCCACGTCAGAGATGCAGAAGCACACGCAAGCACTAAGTCATATAGACTTAGTGTTGTCAAAACTACCCGTGAACGCGTTACACAACTTGCAGACAAGTGTTACATAGGAAATATAGTTGTGCCCAGACTTGACTTCCATGGAGTTGGCTAAAGTGGCCACAGATAATGAATCCTTAGACATAGAGTATAATAAGCGCATGATGGAGCGAGATGAGGCTGAACAACGAATAGAAAGGTTGAAACAGATCATGTAAGAGGCATACAAAAATATACTAGAAGTGAAAATGGAAGAAGGTACTCCTTTGGAAGAGCACGTAACGAAGATAAGCGAAGCCATTCAGGGCTTCCTCATGAAAATAGTAGACTTGGAAGCTCCAACAACACCAAGATCTCAACCAGATGAAAAGGAGCAAAGGGAAAAGACAACAATGACAACTATGGAGATTATTAATAATTTGTATGAGGAATGCACCAAACTATATGAAGAGAGTACACAAGTGTGGACTTAGTTGCTGGAAGATGCATAGTTACAAGCGTTGGAACAAAGGTTATAGACTGCATAGGAGAAGGCACAAAATATCAAACACTCTTCCACCAACATAGCATATGACTACAATCATTGAGAATATGCATCTAAACCAAGAGATAAACCAAATCATAGTGGAACAACAAAATATTGCGCAGAAGCTTGAGTTGTTGCAGGAGGAAGTATTTCAGGTAATAG